>VWZS01009798.1:0-81281 GCA_013397075.1 Rhabdornis inornatus
AATAACACGACGCAACAAATATGCATAAGGTCTTTTGTAAACTATCTATCCCACACCATGTAACTCGGTTCTTAATGAAAATGAAAAAAATCATCTTTGTACAACCATTGTCAAAATCTAGCTGTGCACACCAAACCTGCAATTATCATCCAAGAAGCAATACTGTGACACTTAAGGCAATGCATAAAATATTTAGTCTGCATTGCATTTGGACAATTTCATTTGATGATCATATGCTGAGTGGTCTTTCACTAGAAACACAATGAGAAAAATCTAGAGGAATTTTTATTTATTTCCTCTGTAATGTTTACATTACTAACAGCTTTAGCAACTGGACCTAAATCTGTTTGCCTCATTTGAGATGACAATCTTTATGCCTCCATGCTGACATTGTGCATTCCCCTTAGTCTGAACACAGCTTCCAAAACTGTGGTTCCTTTGTCCTGGTTTCAGGGAGGGGGTGGAGCTTAGCACCAGGGTGTGGCGAGGTTGTTTTTCTATACCACCACATTAATGATGGGGGTCGCAGTTTCAGGAAGAAAGTGCAAGTGCATCCCAAGAAGTCCATCATTTTCCTTCCCTCTTTCAAGTGGAAAGGTGTCAAGATCAGCCTTTGCAGTCCCAGTCTTCTGCTGCAATTGCTGGTCCCCTTCCTGTTCCTTCAAGCTGCATTTTCAAGACATGGTGTTGAAAGAAAGAAGCAATGAGCCTGAGAGGCTGCTCTGAGAAAAGAAGTGGCAAGCCTGAGCCAGCTGGAGTGCATGCCCTACTTTAAGGAAAAAAACCAAACAATGGTGGTGTGTCCAAGCCCACTGTGTGTGCCCCACATCCAGTGGAGTTGAAGCACGTGGGGTGGAAAAGGAGAAGTAGAGGACCAGGAACAGCGTGGGAAGTGAAATAGGGGCAGACCAAAGTGCAAAGGCATGGGCTGAGCCAAATACTTAGAACCACAACTGAACACAGCAGTTCAGAAAAGTGGGCAGCGCCATGCAGGCAATGGAGCTTTTGGGGTTTGTCCATCGTTGTTTTACATTGTCTAGGGCTCAAGGATGGGAACTGCTAGCTGCAGGAGCTCCTTTGCCCCCATCTTGCCTTTGTCCTCGCAGTCATGCAGCACAGAGGCTGCAGGAACAGCCTCCATCTAATCTTTGGGGAAGCCAGATGGAGCTGGTAGTACATTAATGGTTATCGTCTTGTCTTTGTCCCAGCAGCCGTGTGGAACTAAGTAGAGGTTATGAACACTTTTTTTGTGGGTAAAGCACCTTCTTTCTTTGTATACTTTTGTTATTAGTTAACTGCCGTTACTGTGAATTTCTTATCCCACTGCTTTTTTCTTTCATTAAATTGTTATTACAATTATTATTACAACCCATAGTCTCTGCCTTTGTCCCTCTCTTACTGGAAGGAGGGGGGAAGGGGAGTGGTGGGAGTTTAATTTGCAGCTAGTGTTAAACCACCACAACTGCTTTCAATCTAGACAATTGACAACTAACTTAACAATTCTGTCTAAATCAGGTCTAGTTTCCTCCACAATTGTCTGCATAGGTGGTATAGTGTAGGTACCAAGTACCACAACACTATTGTTGGAATGTCTTTTTTTTTGCATAGGCAGAAAATTCATGTTATGCCAGGTAAATTTGCAGTGGTCTCTGTCACAAGGAACTCAGATTCTGAAAGCAGCAGGCTTGCAAAGAGCCAAACAGAAATCATTTCAGTACAGATTAAAACAGTTTATCACAGGCAGCACAGCAGAATTCCACATTCTATAAATAGAGAAGTATAGTATTTTATAATATAAACTTGAATTACGTGTCTGGGGCAGAAAACCACCATGAGTTTCCTACCTACCTTCCCTAGTAGATACTGTTACCATCTGCCTAAGCCTGCTCTTGATATATGGCAAGTATATGTAAATCCTCTGTCCTGTCATCTACCTAAAAAGTATGTGACCTATATATCAATAGGGCTCAATGTTAGCATAAGTAAAAGACTGCACTTACAGCAGAGGTCTTTTGGATTTTGCACTTATAAGATTTAATTTAATAAATATTGTAATGTGAAACATTTGAAATCCTAAATTCTTGCCAACACCTTCCATATTCTACACAGTTTACATGGGTAGAGCATCTAAAAATAAATGAGTCGGTATGTGATTTTTAATGCCAAAATACACTGGAAGCTCAGAGATGGCCTATAAAACTTAGTGATGTAAGTTCACACTTACTTGAAAGGAGGGGCTTTAATGGAACTGCTTGCGTCAGTAGGTGCTTATCAGCATGAGCTAGGCCTCCACAATCTGGCATTTTAAAGAAAATTGCTTCTCTGAGTTTCAGGTGGCACATTATGCAACCCTGTACTGCAGCACCTGCAGTGCATGATATAGAACAACATATGCTTGTCTTACGGCACCATTTATTTAGAAATAGCACACCACACATCTCATGCTAAAAAGAAGAACAAAATAAATCAACACATTTGTTTTCTGAACAACTGTTTTAAGCCTGTGCTTTTTTTGAGTTTTTTTGGTTTGGTTTGGTTTGGTTTGGTTTGGTTGATATTTTGGGGGGGATGAGGGTACCAGTTAGGGAATAGAATATGCTCCTTAAAAATTTTTAGTGCATTTACTACAAAATGATGCTTTAATCAAATCAAAGGAAGCATTTGGAAAAAAAAATAAGATTCTCTGAAAATTTTCAGCACATAATTAATGGTTATAAAAGCAGAACTATATGCTTCCCTAGGTGTTAACATCAAAATTAGTAGCAGAAAATACTCTGTGCCTCTGCTTGAAGTGCTGCTTGTGACTATCTTCTTTTGTCTGAAATTAATTGGTGATGAAATTCAATCCATTCTGTTTTGTGATCTCAATGGTGTCCTGTGATAAACATCAGCATACACACTCTTTAGAACTACTAGGCATATTGCCAGCATGAAATTCAAGGAAGGGTAAAAAAATTTGTATGTGAATTATTTAAAATAAGAAGAATGCACGCCAGAAATTCTAGTTATCAGTTTATGGAAAAAATCCTAAGCTATGTAAAGGCCAGCTGAGATGGTAGTAGAAACTAGGACTTAAACATATAATTAAATATCCTAATATTGAGTTGTCTTTGCCATAACCAAAACCAGCAAAACCAGCACAGCTGCAAACTGTGAAGAAGAGAAGTGTGTCTCTGTGTGTCTGTAGCAGTGAAACTGGTGACATACACTGATTTTTCTCCTGGACATAAGCCACAAGCTTCATATGTGCAATGAGATGAAGCAAGGTACTGTTAACATGTAGTTCAATAGTCAGTGGAACAACTTCATCAATTCTTACCTGGAAATACTATAAGGAGCAGATTAAGCATGAAGCAGGAGATTTTGTTGGCAGAAATGTGGTCTGACTACAGGGTGAGACCAAAAGGGAAATTTTAAGGGCTGGAGATGAAGATCTGCAGGGTCAACTCATATTGATTGATTTCCTGCTTTTTTAATATTTTCCTGAGAACCAATTGTTCAGGTGACGGGGCCTAAAAGTTAAGTTTTGCAGCCATGGCAAATCTCAGTTTAGGTTTACTTTAAGAAAAATTTGCTGTGCTTTGCACGAGTAGACTATGAAACATCAGAAAAGAAACAAAGTATTGGAACCATTGAGCAAACAGTAGTAGTTCCAATTGGAAAGAGAAAAATAGTACAAAATGGTAAAAAGTCAGAAAAAGTGCAAAGCTGGAGGGTAAAAGCACAGACGAGTAGGGATAGAGATCATTATGTCATCAAGAGGTCATAACTTCTCCAGCTGTCTTGTAAATTCCTAACCAGAAGGTTATGTCACTAAGTTCCTGCATGAGGAATTTCTAAGACTAGATTCAATGCTACAAGGCCTTGCTAGCATAAAAAAGCTCAAAGTAGCCCTACATACACACTGACTTCAGAGTTTCTACACATAATAAAACATATCCAAACACAATCATTTACTAGAGAAAATGTTGACCCTACTGCCAAACAAGAATTATTCAACGTTTACAGTGTCATATCTAACACATGTAAAAAGTTTGCAACAAGCATTCAGCTAGGTGTTGCTTTGGGGTGAAGAGCAGACCTGAACACTTTCCTGGAAGTCCGTAGTCTATATATATTCTGTCATGTTGTGGTCTGACATGCAGCAGTGCTGGTATTTTTAGGCAATACTATTCTTTGTGTACTTTCCTCTGCAGTGTCAGAGTATCTCTATACAGTACACCCATCTAAGGTAATATCCTCACATATGCATGGAATTACAAAACTTACTATGCTTTGTGACAATTTTTCCTCCATTTCTGCTATATTCTTTACAGTACAGTTTTCATGAATGGTAGTTCTTAAAAGTTTCAAATATATTGCTTTTTTCTTCCCCTTGATAACTTTTACAGTTATTTATAATGTTACTTTACATGCTTTTCAGTAACCTTCTCCAAGCAGCTACAATTCCAGCATCATCTTTACAAAGATGTTAAGACAGTTGCATTAGCTAAGAAATTTTGTTGTTTCCTAGCATATAAGGCAGGGAATGACCACACAAATGGTGGTAGTAAATGTTTTAAAACTATATTTTAAAAAATTACTAGGTTCTCATTAAGATGAAAGATTTCATAACTTTAATATACACACTCTTCTGTAGTAAGATTCTCAGAGAAAAGCATGAAAATAATGCCTTAATTAAAAAAAAAAGAAAAAAGAGCAAAGTATGTAAATGGTATTAGGCAGATTCCTCAAATATGCAAAATAATGCTTTGATTTATATGCACTTTTCAGACCACAGAGTCTGTAGAACTTTAACATAAGTAAAATTGTGTTCTTTTTTCTTAATGAGGAATCAGTTTTTACCTAAAAACTTGCCTATAAAATTTCTTCTTCTACCAAAAATTGTAAACAGCAGAATCTAAGACCCTGTTCCTCCACACTAACATCAGTTCACAAGATGAGTTTGCATTCTGACAGTCTTTACATAATTCAAAATAGTAGTCCTCCTGCAGTAAAAAATAAGTAAAGGAAATATTGTGCCCAAATACAGCCTGTACTGATCAGTAATCCAGTGCCTAAAACTGTGTTCAGAAACATTTTTCCTTTAGTTCACACAGAAAATGCAGCTATAGTGAAGAATGAGATGTAAAACTTAGAGTTGCAGGAAGTCCTTTAGCACTAATCAAAAGTATAGAATACCACGGATCAAAAGTGTAGAATACTCTGGTTAAGAAGTTACTTAAAATTTAATTTTCATGATATCTAAAACCCTCACATTTAGAACAGGTACATTAAAAAATTAAGATTACTTGAATATTTAAAGGATCAGAAGTTTTCTAGAAAATAAGACAACAATGATCAATCTTGTATGAAACTTATTTCTCATATATACATTGACAATTATTTGATATTTCATGTATAATATTATATGATATATAATATGAAGAAATGAATTGATGTAATGTCCTTTATATATAAGGAAGGCATGAAAATGCTCTGATACAGAGAATTTTTCCAGACTTAATGGATCATAGTATAAATAAGAAACAGATGATAGGTATATCAAGTTAATGTTTCACTGTAGGAAACCCTGAAAACTGCCAGTATGTCAGAAAATATGAGAAATAGATGGAAAATAATTGAGAAGGGTGATTTGAACTTTCAGAATGCAGATTCTGGTCAAATACAGATTCCTGGTTTGATATAGAGCATTTTCTTCCTATTTTGTTTCAATACCACAGGCAGGATGAAGATCAAGTATTTAGAAAACAAATAATATTTGGATTTTAGGAATGAATCAGGGATAATGCAAATTTGATGCTGAGTTGATTTGAGTTTTACCTCCAAAGAGATGGAATTTCCTATCAAAACCCATTTACACAGCATTTTCATCAGTTTGGGGAACTTCTGAGGAATATATCAAGACTACTAAGGCTTACCATTTTTAGTGAATATGCTTTCTGGTCGCTAAAGATGGGAGCTGTTACCAATGCAGAAGATCTTTGATCTCTCTAAGCATAGTATCACATTTCAGCTTTTGAGTTCTTTTGAACTGTCTAAGCTAACGATTTATCACATACTTCATTAGTGTGATGAATAATGCTTTCCTATCATGTATTGAAGTATTTAATTGTCTTTAATGAAAAGGGATCCTCATTTTTCATATTCAGAACTTTCATGAGTCTTGACAGCAGTGGTCAAGCTATGTGGCATCATTAATTCTATAGGCCTCTCTGCAGCATTAGCATGGAATTAAGATGTTCTAGGTACAGAGAAAAGAGGCATGGCTACATTTTGTGTAGCAGCCAAGACCATATTTTGATGTAGCACTGTTTAAGTGCTAGAACAGTTCGATAACACCTGATGATGTGGTCAGTCTGAATTGGTATCCCCTGTAGTACACTGACAAATAACATCAGTCTTTACAGTGATGTCTTGTAGTAGTTGCTTATACTTGTTTTTAAAGTTTCACACAATGAACAAATAGGTATAGATTCTTATCTGAATCTGACAGATGAAGTTCTCTTTTAATGCTAACTGTGTGCAGCCTGCCACCAGGTGATGGATTAGCTGAGGTTCAGAAGCAGTATACCATATCAAAGTTCCCAGCACGGTGCAGTGTGAGATGACTTCTTGAAAAGTTTGAAGTATGTGATAGTGAATAGCAAATTCTGGTTTTTCTTTCCTCCTGTCCTTGAAGTTTAAGAAGACCCTGAAAAAAACAGGCACTGAACCATATGTGGATAACTTATACAGTAATTGGGAAAAAAAATTACTTCGTTTTTTGCAATCTTGTACTCTTCTAAAGCTCCTCAGCATCTCCCAAAAGAGCAAATGGATCACAGTATAAATAAGAAACAAATGATAGGCATATCAAGTTAACTTTTCACTTGTTAGTAACCCTGAAAGTAGTGCCAATATGTCAGAAGATGAGAAAAATAGATGGAAAATACTTCGGTGTGTTTTGAGCTGTCAAAAGGCAGATTCCTGCCAAATAACACACTAGTATAAAGAGGAATGAGACCAAAGAGATTGCTAATGCTTTGCTATTCTCCCGTTGACTTTTCTCTGAGATGGTGACTGCAAGATTACCCTCTAGAAACTAGGAAAAGCTTCACAATTAGAAAATTTCATAGCATTATTATCTTCTTCCTGTGAACCTTTCAAGTTTAAATTTTCTTTCTATGCCATACTACTTTATTTTATTATTTTCCAATCTTCCTGGGGTGCTCACCACAAATGGAGAAGACAAGGCTATGTACTATATTTCATTACTAATCTGCATTACTGTAGGATTTACTTCTTAGGATCTGACAATATTACTACATCCTTCTATAGCTTGTTTCACGTTTGAGATGCCCTTTGCTTGGCTAAAAGCAACTCTGAATAGCAAGTGCCTCAAAAAAGAAAAAGGTATGTCTTTTCTCTCCTGAAACTAAGTTTTCCTGGGATATCTTGTTCTCAGATTTGTGGGTTGTTTTCTTCCTTTCTTTTCCCTCTTCTGTGCCAAGAAGAAAAAAAAGGAGACCAGAATTCTGTGATGTCTTAAATGAAGATCAAAATAAAAATAAAAACCAAAGCAAACAAGCTGAACCTCCAACCATTTGTCTCCTTGCTTTCAGTTTGTAGAAAAGAACAGTATAGATTCTTGATAAAGTTTGTGCCTCTGGAACTGCGGAATGGCAAAACACGATTGCATTATTACAATGACCTCTTTATTTCCTGCTTGTCAACTGGAGCACATGAATTTTGAAAAAAATAAACTAGAAATACTTTTTCCTTGCAGCTTGTTTCCAGAAGCTAATAATCCATGTGATATGAACACCACCAATTCCCTAATACTTATTTGATGGCACTTTTTGTCTGCCCTCTATTTAATGCTAGAACTCTTAAGGAATACTTTATAGGACACATATTTTTCTTCTACAACAGAAATATCACTAACCTACATATCCTCTGTGGTGTCTAAATACTTGCTTTATGCTTCTGTGTGCTCCTCAGCTGTCATCTAGATTCATAGCCCTTGATAAACTTTGTTTAAAAGCTTGTTCTAGCTTTTTTCAATATAAAACAAAAACCCTGTAGAAAAGCAGTCATTTGATGAGATGATAGTCATCCGAGCATGTAAAAAATATATCAGTTTGGGGAATTTCTTGGGCATTGGCTTTTGGAAGTGTGTGTTCCCACAAAAAGTAAGGTTCTTGCTTTTGAAATGTATCACTTGGTGTGTGCTGCCCTGAAAATTTTGTGTTCCCCATGTCTAAAGTTTCTTTACATTATTTAAGGTTATTTAGGTTATTTATTTTATTATTTAAGGTTATTTAACCTTTTGCGTAAGATCTGTGTACATGAGAAGTGACATGCACACACACACACGCACAATCACACAATGCATTTTCACCTAGATCTCTGGCAACTATTAGAAAATTGACATCATCCTAGAATGTAGTGTACTGCAACATGGAGAATGGGATTATGTCCCTCTGAATACTGTAGCAATGTAAATTAACTAGATTACAAGAAATGCTTCACAAATATATCAGACCTTCCAAACTCATTAAGCAGTCATTAAGCAGAGTTTCCTTGCTTTGAATTGCCCAAAGAGATATTTCTAGAAATTCATTATATGTTGTAGTGCAGAGTGCTATGTGTGGAAGTTGTCATCATCACAGAGCCACAGAATCACTGAAAAGTTCAGGTTGGAAGAGACCTCTGGAGATCCAGTCAAACCCTCCTGCCAGACCAAGGTCACCTACAGCAACCCAAGATTGTGTTCAGGTGTTAAGTGTGTCCAGGATGGGAGACTCCACAGCCTCCCTGGGCAACCAGTTTCAGTGTTCTTCCGCCTTCAATGTAAAAAAGTTCTTCCACATATTGAAGTGAAACTTCTTATGTTTTAATTTATGGTCCTTGCTTTTCATCCTCTCTCTGGGCACTGAAAAGAGTTTGGCACCATCCTCCTGGCACCTGCCTTTAATCTTCATACAAAAAGGCCATTAATTTTTCTATTACCAAGACCAGATTTCTTCATTAGGTACATTAATCAAAGCACTTGACTAAACACCTGGTGGTTTTACAAAGGAATGCAGACAGGCCAGATTAATGGGTCAGGGACAGTAGGATGAGATTCAGCAAGTGCCGGGTTCTACACTTTGTTCACGACAACCTCATGCAGCACTCAGAGAAGACTGGAAAGCTGCCAAGGAAAAGGACCTGGGGGTGCTGGTCAACAGCAGCTGAACATGAGCCAGTGTGTGGCCAGGTGGCCAAGATGGCCCATGGTATCCTGGCCAGTATCAGAAGTAATGTGGGCAGCAGGACCAGGGCAGGGATTGTCCCTTGTCCTGAACCGTAAGTCTGTATACAGAATACTTTCAAATAAACCTAGAGGAAGGCATAGTATTAATTCCTGATTGCCCTAAGGCACTTTGTATTCCTATGCATCAGTAGGTGTGCAAATAAACTTGATTTATAAATTGAAGCCAAGACACTTGAAGCCAAAAGGGTCTGTAAAATTTTGTAAATCGTTGAATATTCTAAAGTCAGCTTTACTGAATTTTCCTCATTGTCAGAAGAATATGCACTTTGCCTACACCATAAAGTGCAATAAACATTTCCAGGTTTTTTTTCAAACAAGCAGTTCTTCTCACTCCTTTTGCCAGAAAGTGCTTTGGTTTAGTAACAAATTAAGCAATCTTCTTGTGTACACTTGTAATGGACTTCGGGTGCTTAAAGCTGAGATATGATTCAAAATACCAGATATTATTTGCATGATACAGGAAAATAAGGTGTCTTTCACCTTATTCTTGTACATACTGATGTGTTAGAAAAATTTATGTTTCAGCATTTTATTTTCAAGTTGCTATTTATATTTCATGTCATCCCTCATAATTTATGCTGTGTATTGCATAATTTATTTCTTTATGTTACTTCAAGTTTTTTTCTTCTGAAAATTATCATTCCCCGTATACTTGAGAGGACTAACACTTAGGATATTTTATGTAGAGAAGAATGCACTCCATTCTTTTATCATCATGTATTGTAAGGATTGTTCTTATCTAAATGCAAACATTCTTCAATTAATATGATTGATACAGTTTATAAGGGTCTGCTACTGCTCTCTTTAGTCTACCCAACTGAGAAAATAAAATCCATTTGCTGTGTGTTACCTGATCTTTGGCTGTTGTTTTTCACCTTGTTGGGATACAAAATAATCCCTTTGAGGCAAGACAAGTTGTCACTTTCAGTTACTGTGGGTGAGTATGATATGGCATGCAAAATTGCACACCATGTTGTTGCAGCCTGAAAAATAATGGGTGTCACCACTGTAATTGTTGATAAAAATTCGGTGTTTGATACTTAAATCAATTACCTATCAAAAAGGTCTTATGTCAGAGTCCTTTCTAGGAAGAATTTAATATAGCCTACTGACCCACAGTCAATCAACCTATATAATGAATGACGAGTCCACAAGGAAACATACTATACAATCACAGTATTTCTGTGTTTCAATCCATACAACAACTTTTAAGCGGTGAAAATTATGTTCAAAATTCACAGTGAATAATAAAGGTGAAAAGTTTCTTTCCCTAAGTATGTGGTGATTACATATTGCAATGATAACCAGTCATTTCAAGAAGAGGAAAATAGTGCTACTTGTAAAAAATGGAAATGGATAGAAAAATTCGTGTTAGAGAAAAAATATTGAAAATCCCAGAGGAAAAAAAAAATTATGCAATATATAATTTTAAAAATTCCAGAAGGTCATAGTCAGCCTGACTGAGAACATCAAAGAGAAAATAGAACAAGAACAGAATCAGCTATATGGGCTATTTAGCTGTGAGAAGAGAAGGTACTAACCCAGGAACAACTTAGTACATTTAGGGCAGTACTGAGCTCTGTGTGGGAAGCTGAGTGAAATGGCAGAAAACTGTTATAGCAGATGAGATCATTAGGATGTTTTTTTATTTATTTCTTAACCTTTTTTTGGGCCAAACCCAGAAAAGCTGATTCAAGATGGAATTTGTACATGGTAGAAATAATGAAGGACTAATCGTATAGTAAACAACAATATGTAAAGGCCCAGAAATGGTATGAACAAATCAATAAATTTAATTTTATGACTTTGAAATGGTAGGGTGCAAATAGGAAAAGTGGTGACTGTTTAGTCCACCTGAAGCAAGTGCTGAACTTCCTTTTGAGCCTATGCAAAAAATATAATCAGTGAGTTAGTGTGAGTGACACAGCCTCATTTCTCTAGCAAAATTTTGTACCTGACATGGAGATGGGGAAAGACAGGAGAGAGAGTTTTGATTTGCACCTTGGAAAGTTTGTGTGATTTATAACAGCCCCTACCTTGGAGGAAAGTTCTAGTTTTGTGGCCTGTGAGTAGAACTCTAAATTTCCATCATGACCACTTGTGTTCTACTCATAAGATTATAATGACAGCCCTTCTTGTTTTTCTTGGTGGTTTTCTGACTCACTACAGCCTCATCAGGCTGTCTTTATAATATAGACTGGTTAACCCTGAATTGGACTGGAATACCTGCCTCACCTCTGTAGACACTTCCATGAGGAGGCAGGGCTAGAATATAACAGACTTCACCACACACAAGATTTTGTTTCCAGACAATATGGTTCTTCAGAGAAAATAGACAAAATAAAAGTGTTAGATTAAGCTGAATAGAGAGTGACCTTGAAAACCTAGCTGAAAATAGATCATCTCTTTCACCAAAGCTATGGCAAAGGTTCTTGAATATGTGCAGATTGAGTCATCAGTTAATTTTAAAAAAGGTGCAATGGCAAACACAACATTTTTCTACACACCTGATCACGCTGTAAATGAGCAACAGTACAACAGTAAACAACAACACAACATTGGAAACATTGTATAGATATGGAAGAGATACTGCAATGAGGACATGCAGATCACAACTATTGTAGGAGAAGTATTATGACAGTATATTGAAAAGCACTTATTTGAAAGTGTAGGTACAATTAAATTCAATTACCTAACCAATATTTAATAGTTTCTTATATTTTTGTATACATAATTATTTGTTAAATAAAGAGAGTAAATCTGTATACTCTTTTTATTTTCCATTTTGACCTGACGTAAATCATCAGGTAATGTCAATTTTCCAGTATACTCTTCTCCTTGCTAGTCATGCTTTCACTATATTTGAAGAGAAATAACAATGTTTCCTTTAACTCGTGATGGAGAATAAGTTAATTTAGGACTACACTAATTTCAAAAATGGAATGTCATACAAATGTCTACCTTATCTCGCAAAAAACAGAAAACAAGCAAACAAAGAAAAGAAATCAAGGAGAAAAAAAATCCAATTTGGAGGTCATTATTAAGTTTCTTCTCCTGCACTGTCATACAAAAGATGCTAGAGAAAAACAAACCAATAAATCATTGTATTTATACATCTAACATATATAAAGATTCAGCCAGCTGTCAGTGCAGTAGGGAACCTCAGCTGAATTGGCCTATTTCTTGCCTAGTATAAAATCCTATCTCCTTCTCCACTAATTATACCTTTGGAGACTATTCACATTTGCTAAATATGTATGTGTGTGTGTGTGTGTGTGTGTGTGTGTGCACACATCCACCTTCTTGTTTTTAACATTGCAGTTCTTTTTTATTTCAGATCTATTTCTTGTTTCTGTAGAGACAAGTATTTAGGCATCATCCAGAAAATAGCTGGTTTCATTTATTAGTTAGTTTAATTCTTGTTAAATATTTGGTCAGCCCATGGATGTGAGGGCTTGGTACAATACAAAGCAGGAAGAAGAGCTAATATACCACTAGAAGAATCTAAGATTAAAAATTAGATAATCAGATAATCAGCTAATTAATTATCTAATTAGATAATTAGATAATTAGATAATCAGCTTTTTCACTGACTTCAGCCTTACAGCTCTTCATCCATACTGTTGTATTTCACAAGGATAAAATAAGTTCATTTTTGAAAAATGCTTTGTGAAGTATTCAGAGTCTCACCCAGAATGATAAGTCTTTAATGGTTATTTTAGCTTCAGAATAGCTGCGTTTGAACACAATGCACCACAGAGGTGAAATGGAGGAGACAGAGAATGAGCAGGAAATATGGTATTCTTTATAAAAGTGTGTGTTCTCAGGTCACAGTATCTCTGGCTTTGTATAGAAGCATTTCTTTCTTCTTTCTTTTTTCTTGTCCCATTTTAGGGATAAAATCCATGGGATACAGTGAAGCAAGAGAAGTAATTTAAAAAAAATTCTTAAAAGAATAACAATATATTTGTAACTGGTTCTGTAAAGAGGATGCGGGTGTGGGTTCAAATAGGCCCAGCCTCATTTTAAGTAAGATCTAGGGCAATCATATATTCCCTTCACTCCCTGTGGTCTAAAAGCCGTCCTCTTTGTCAGAAGATGCCTTTTCAAGGGAGACAGATGGCATGAGCTGAACTGTGTGGAAAAAGTGTTTATGCTTTCTCACCACACCTAGAAGCATTGCATCTAAGGTACAATGCTGCTGAATTTTTTTGAGGGGGCAGAATCTAAAGAAACCCAAAGAGGGCCATGATTATGCTTACTTGGCATGACAAGTACCAACTGAAATTTCTACTGCAGCTCCTCTGCTGCTGCTTGCTAATGGAACAATTTTTTTGACAATTATTTCATTTATGTAAGTGATTTTATAAATACCTTTAAACTCTTATAGTGGCTGACAAGTTCCTCAGAAACCTTACAAGAAACATACCTAGGTTCAACCAAAGGTGAACCTTCACAGGCCTTTCTGTAACTGGTGCCTTCCATCAGACTCAATGGAAAGAACACAGGGACATGATATACGAAAAAAAAAGCTTTACTGTCTTCAAGTCTCCCTCCAGTAGTGCCTCTGTTTGCTGAGCAGATAAGAAAACAGGGGTTCTGCCAAGGTGCTAGCATTTTTACAAAGACACCAACTGAATTCTTGCAACTTCTGTGACAGGAAGTTCAGGTGACATTTGCTTGCATTTTACTATCTTCAGAGTACATGATGTGTTTGTAAGCAGGAGAATCTTTTGCCCTAAGATTAACTAATATTCACTCAGTTAGGTGGAAATTTCTTCCAGGAAACCAAGACCCTGTCTTTTGAGGTAGGCAAGCAGAGATGAAGGAAGGGAAAGTGTATGGGGTCTTCAGGCATGAATAAAGAAGGTAAAACCCACTATGTACCCATGGTGACAGGAGAAGGATATTTTCCTGAGGACTTTGCTTCAGCCTGTGAAGATACTAGGAGCTGTTGAACTTGGAAGCATGACCAAGCTCAGAAAAATTCTGCAAGGGCAATATTTTATCATGTCCTTTTTATGTTAATATATATGAGACAATAAATCTTATCTTTTTCATTTGAAAGATATACTTTCTAAAATTCATCCTGATAGCATGTATCTTCGAGGTTTGAAAGCCATTTCCCTGCTTTTGGAGTGCCTATTTTTTAGGAAAAGTTACAGGAAAATCTGTGCCTATTCAGGGTCCCACCTGCAATTGAATCTATCCATTGCCCTTAAGTTTCCCAAGTAAAATTTTAGCTTTTCTCTGAGCTGATACCTTGCCTATTCTATTGACCTGTACAAGCAGTACTGATAGCAGTGTCACATGGAAATGAGGATCTTACTTCATTGTTAAGGCTGGTTCTTTTTTACTCACACTGTAAAGCCTTGTCTTTTCTAAAATAATAGTTGAGATACTAATAATATGTATTTCAAGGAGATCAGTAAAATTAATCCTGCTAGCCAAAACATGTGGGTGCTCCCATGGAAAAGCAAACGCCAAAATATTACAGGGTGAATGTCTTTCTTCCTCATTACGCTTACAGGCTATAGTTCCGTTTTGTCATAAGAACAAAAATGACCTTAAAGCTAGGGAACTTTGTTAACCTACTTAATTAGATCAGCAGCATCTGTTTTCTGCATCTCCAAAGAGAGCTAGAAAGAAGCCAAGAAAAAAGAGCTCTAGTTGTGATCATCACAGTGGCAGCAAGTTTGTAAGGTCTGGTGCAAGGTTATGTAGTGCCTCATGAAAATTCTTACATGCTTTTCACATGATTGATTTTCTGTAAAAAATGAGAAAGCATGATTTGAAGTGATTCATACATTAACTTGGGCCCTAAGTTTATTTAATCCAAACAAGCTTTTTAACCTGGACCTTTATTTAGCACCAGCATGCTGAAAGTTCTCCATGCCTGACTAAGCAGTTCTGAATGTTGTAATATGGTAAGAAATTTACATTCTGAAATTACAGAGAAGATTGTCTAGAATACAGTATCTTTTCATCTCAGAAAGTGACAGTCTTCATAAGAAGTACATTCCATTGTCAATATTTTAACGTTTATCTTGCTTAATGTAAAATCAATATTTTAACATTAGCTAATTAATCCCAGTGATAAGTTAGAAATGTACTCCTCTTTTGGCTTGTAAACAAAAGAAAAAACAAGGTAAAGCAGATTTTTACTAACATAATTTTTATCCAATTCTCCCCAACCCTGAAGTAAAAAAAATCCTTTTAGATTATTCACATGAATATCAGGAGACTTTTAGGAAAGAAACCAAGTTAATAATTACAATTGTAATTGCTTAAAGTTACGTAAAGCCTGTCATTCCATGAATTAACACAAGTCTGTTATTTATGAATACACATCTTTTTATTATTATGCAGTGACCATTAGGGTATCTGCAATCTTTCCTGTTTTTTATAGCTGAGCTTAAAATAATTAATGTTGCTTGAAATCTATGAACAGTTACATGTGTTCCTAGCTTATATGTGATGCATGCACATAGCATTTTTCAGAAGTTAAAAGAGAAAATATGTGCAGACAAAAAAAAAATCTCCTTAAATAAATTATGAACTAGGACTGCTGAAAAAATATTTTATTTTAAATATCAAACGGAAAGATCTTAAAAATGAAGACAAAAATATTTCCTCTAGTTGCCAGTGTCTTATTTCATTCTGCTAAACAACATTAATAGGATGCCCTTTACTGGTCACCATTAGAAGCAATTACAACAAGGAAGCAAAAGAACACTGCCAAATGAAAAACTTGTCATTTTCATATAATGAGATAGTATTTTATTTTTAATTTGTGCTACAATCTCCAGCCAAGATGGAAATTAAATTGTGCTAGGAATATAAAAGCACAAGGAATACATCATCACTGCCCTAGATAGAAAACATAGCAGCTGAAACAGAGAAGTCAGACAAAAAGAGAGAAAACCTGCATACTCCGATGCTTCTTCCTGTGTATTTTCTTCCAAACCCCTTCCCCGCCCATTTCTTTTTAAATAGAAGCTGGATTGATGTTGACAATATGCCTTTGAAATGCAGCAAGCGGTGTGATGAAACAGTGAACTACTCAAGAGTGTGAACTGAAAGAAAGACAGGATTGCCACTTACCATAGCAATAAGCAGTCAGTGTCACAGCAAAATATTATTTCTTCACTTACATGCAGTATTTTTTTTATTTGGTTATATGAAAATAAGGATGCACATATGTTCAAAGGCTAAGAGCACAGACTTCAGTTACTGTAGCANATCTTGCTGGTAGCATCTTCTTCATTATGGAAATTTTAACTGCCCCCATTACATGTGTTTTGAGAAAGGGCTGAGAATATTGATCTCTCCATTCCATTGGTGAGTTGTTAATCACAGGAGTACTGAATTCATGGCTGAGTGCCTACTAATGGAAATAAAGGATTTACTATCTGGCTCTGTAAAGGTAGTATTACTGTAGATTACTAGGAATCCATGGAAGCAGGAAAGTTAATAAATCTTACACAGACATTTTGCAAAATATTTATAACTGTAGTAGTTTTCAATTAGCATACTTCGTGTGGCGCACTCTGGTCTGGAGCTATAGGAAGGTTAAATGCTTCTCATTTACAATTGTGTAAACCTAGTGTAACTGTCATTGAATTCTGAGCAAAATCAACATGAAGAGCAAAAGTAGGCCACGTTGTTACTAATGCACTCTCTCAAATTATCCTGTTTAATTCATATGCAGAGTGTGTATTTGTTGTGAAAAAAAAGATGCAAAGGATATGTGTGCCTGTTGTAACGCATTACAGGGTAACATTACAGGGCTGAGCTATTAGAATTATTCTGGTGGTTTAGATCATGGTAAACACACTCTCAAAAATATCAAACAAATTACATAAGGTGCCTGGCTGGACTGATGAAATGTGTTTTATGCCTTTACAAAAGCTAGGGAATTTTAATCAATCACTGGGAAAAGCAAATAGATCAAGTGAGTACCTTCCCATTAGCTCTGCAATGCTTGACAGAAATAGGACAGCAGAGAACAGTTTTTCCTGGTGCACACAGGGTTCTGTTTATGTCATCTGAATTTTATTCTGCACTGCTTATGCACTGTTGCCTGGAGGAACCCTGCAGTCTTGAGGTAAATACAGTAACATAAAGCTTTATCACTGAACATATTCCTGCCAGTCTATTATCAAGATAATGGGCTCTTTTTCAGGAATTGGAGTAAAGTTCTGTCCCCATACTACCACAAAATTAACAAAATAAGTAAGGAATAAGCAATGGGACTGTTGAATCCACCCAATGTAAAATCATAGAGTCACAGAATATCTCAGTTTGGAAGGCAGCCATAAAGATCATTAAGTTCAACTCCTGTTCCTTGTAGGACTACCTAAAATTAAATCATATGACCAGGAGCATCATATAGACACTGCTTGGACTCTGACAGGCTTGGTGCTGTGACCCTGGTGCTGTGACCCTGGACCACCTTTTCTGTGAAGATATTTTCATATTATCCAAAATGAACACCCTGAAGAAGCTTCATTCCATTTCCTTGTGCACTACTGCTAGTCACCAGGGAGAGGGAACATTTCTTTCTGAAGGGCTGGTCTCCAGCCTCTTGTTCCCTAATTTTTACATATAACCAGGATTACCCTGTCCCAGGTAGAGAATCTGGCACTGGCTCTTCTGCAAGTCATGCCCAGCTTTCTAGTCTTTCTAGTTCCACAAGTCTCCACTCTCAGGAGAGAGCTCCTCCTAATTTATTATATCTTTTCAAAACTATTAAAATTCAATTATAGTAACAGCAAGTTAGAAAAGTATTTCTGTATTCACATTCACTTTACCTATCTCATTAGTAGTTCTATGCTATTTATAGCCTATTGGTAAACAGAATTAATGCCTACCAAACTGTGTTGAATATGTGCAGTATAGTTCCTTGCTAGAAATAGCAAACAATTAAAAAATTTACAGATCTGTTTGAAGCAGCACTAAATTCCCCTTACTGTGTATGTTTACATTTTCATATAGTTGCATATATTCTTTGTGCTATTTTTATGGGTTTTTTTCTAGATTTCTGTTCTTAATCCTGTTTTCCATCACTTCTGGTCTTTTAATTTAGGATACAGACCTATTAAGATTGGAAATGTATTAGCTGGATGTCACTGGCCTGTGTAAGGACAGGTGTAGAAGAAGGTTTGGTTGATCTGAGTCAACTTATTTCTGAGGTCACCTAGACAGCTGGGGGTTTTTTATGGTAGGCTCATACAAGAGCTGTGTGGAATCTCTGAATTATTTTTATTCTGGTGAGTAGCAAAGTGTCAGCAAATTCTGAGATCCACACATAAGTTTTCAGTAGTATGATAAAGAAATTGTTGAGAAATTACAGATCTCCTTGTCTCACGTCTTCCCTAAATCTTGAACCCAATTCTACCCTTTCATAACAGTTAATTCTATCCTTTCCATGATGCATTTTTAGCTCTCACCAACTTTTGTCTCAGTCTTTGACAGCCTTCAATCTTCATGAATCCTTCATTCTCTTTGGCTAAACTTGCTTATGGTTATCTGTCCTAATTTGGAAGTTATATCCTGTTTTATCATTTTAACTGAGTGTGAGCAGCTGTTGTAGAGAATGTTCAGAATTATTTTTTTTAATACAAAATGTTCCCAAGGGATACCAGAGTATGTCCAGTGAGAGTGATGATCTGCTGAGCTCAACCGTGTTGAGCTATTTACTGTTACTCTGCTCAAATTTTAAAAAGTTGTCTTCTTAGCTGATTTTTTAAATTTGAATTTTTAATTTTTATTTTGAAAGATGCCAGTGTCAATGCAGCTTTTGCTATGTTATTAAGGTGGCTTGTATCAAGTCCAACAGTCCTTCTCTTCAAATAATGTGAAAAATATATGACTGAAATGAGAAGAGTATAAAGAAAGCTGTATTTCACTATATGTGACAAAGTAAAAAAATAGTTTGATATATCTTTTTTGTGTGTGATGTGACTATGAAGAAGAAAAAGAAAGCCTTAGCAAATTCCCAGAGAATACTGGAATTTACCTCATAGGTCTTTCAGCATGGCATAATTCAATAATTCAGTAACCATATATTCATTAAGACCATTTTTAGATCTAAAATTCTTGTAAATGTTTTCCTTTGCCTTCCTGTGCCTCTGCTTCAGTATCACATCCGGAACAGCAATGAAGCAGGGCCTGTTTTGAATATTAGGAGGCAAAATTTTCCTTGAAAGTTATAACCAGGTAAACTGTACACTTTCCTCTATGATTTTTCCATTTCATCAATAATAATTGTTAAAAGTAAGGGACATAATCCCAAAATTCAATTACCTAAATGTTAAGAAATCAAACAAAAAAAACCCCAGAAAAATAAAGCAAATTTCTCCAAATAAAAGAAACCCAAAATCAAACAAAAAGATCCAACAAGCCAAAACACACCCCAGCAAAGTCTTATAACCCAAATATATTTTTGTTGTAGAAAAGTATGTGCTTTCAGTGATGGCTAATCTATTTTTCTAGAGCAATTCACAGTTACAGCTGTCTTCAATGAAGAGTGATGGTTACTCTTACCTACTACAGTGGCATATAGCCAGGCCACAATTTTACATAAAGATAATATTCATTGTCATGATAATGTGCCACACCTTTTTCTGGTTTATTTTGTTTGCTTGCTTGTTTGTTTGTTTTTCTGCAGTTTCTTTCACAGGTAACATTAGAAGGGGTTTTTAGGCTTGTGGGTTTTGTCTTCTCTTAATGTACATATATTTTAGTAATTTGTACTCAAGAAAACTATGAGATATACTATATTTATGATTGATTTATTCAAGAAATAGAAAGCTTTCCAGACAGGGACAAATTTGAAAAATTGACACTTAGTCTGTGCTAGGTAAGTATTAGTGGCAGTCACGTAGTAATATATGTTTAGTAAAATGTGCACTGACACAATAGAGCTAAAAGAAACAAGGGAGCTCAAGAAACAGAACATTTCCCTTTTATCTGCACATTAAAGTATAAAGAGGACACAAATTTTTATATACAAAGAAGCTAGACAAGAAATGTTTCACATGTTTACTAAGAAAGAGACTTACACACTTAGATTTCAAATCTAGTCTATGCTCCTCTTTCAGTATTATTTCTTGCATTTCAGGGAAATGCAACTATGACAACTAAGAATCCCACTGCCATAAATACTATTCAGAGGTAAACATTACCTGCTCTGATCCATGTATAGCATCAGGAAAAGCTTTTTTTTTCTTGATGAGTTTAGGATGTAAATGAGCAGAGAAGTCAAATAATGGAGACAATAAATGCATTGTCTGCATTTTACAGTCAGTAACCCAGAGCAGAAAGATTTGCTGACATTTGTCTACTCTGCATGCAGATGCTACTTCCTTTGACATGGGGATTCAGAGTGAAAAAATCTCATAGTAATGTAAAAAAGCTTATTTCCCAACATACAGCCAGGACTTGAAACAGAGCAGCCATTTAGTTGACTAGGCTTTTATTGAATGTTTAATAATGAGGATTTTGTAACAGAGATGCCCTCTAAAACAAAACAGGAACAAAGACTACAGAATTTTCTTCATACACTCTTTCTAACAGCCATCAAAGAGCCGTGATTCAAACCCTGCCAGTCATGACTGCACTTGAACTAATGACTTAGCAGTGAAAAGGCTCTACAGTCTATTACTAATCTCCTGATTCATCTGGGCTTTCAACCCTTTTTTAAAGCTATATTTACTGGGATCAGAACAGTTGCCCTTCTTAGAATAGATTTTATGCTGCAGCTCACAGTCCAGAGTTCAAGAGTCTTCCATTTAAAAAAGAATAAGTCACAGTGTCTCTGTACAATCACTTTCTGATAGCAGGGCAAAAACTTGCCCATCTTAATAACAGGATATAATTAAAAATGTCTTTCTCCCATGCTAGCTATCTCACCTTCATGAATGAATGCATAAAGACAAACGCCTTCTATTTTATCTTATCTCTTTCTTTTCACATTAATTTATCTTCACAGAAAATAGAAAAGTGTAAGTAAATTATTTTAAAAAACAAAGCAGCAAAACTAAATCCGACCAACTATTTTTGTATTGCCATATTAGCTGCTGGAACTAATGAAAAAACTGTATTATAAGAAAAATAAAGACATAAGGGACAAAAAAAACCCAAAAAAACCCAAAAAAAAACCATTTAAATGAATTAATTATGTTTACTTAGGCCAATAAATTATAATTATTTGATAACACCCATTTTAGAAAGTTAGTGACCATTTCACAGGACATACAGAATGCATTTTTCCATTGCCTGTCTTCTGCAGTTCAGAACTATTATTTATTCTTTGAAGTATTTGAAATTGAGAATCAATGTTACATCCAGATTTTAAATATCTTCTTATATCATGATTTTCCTATCTGTTTTGAAGGTCATGCTGTACCTTTTCAAGTGGAAAGATATGTACCAGTGTAGTGCATATGCACAAAGCACACTTCTGATTTCTGTTGCTGAAATTCAGCACTGAACCTAGTGTAGAATAGAACACAGGTGCAGGGGTCACTTGCGTATCCTCAGACATATTTTCTGTAGTAGAGAAGCAGTGAACAGAAGCAGTTTTGCTGCCCTATGCTTCAACACATGCCAGATGTAGATTGTAGTGCTGATGCAGAAAGATGAATGAATTCTAGTCCCTAATAGTTATAATGGAGAATATGCTGTCATGCTGAAAAGTTCCATGCAGAGGAAAAATAACATTGCCTACTCACTTGGCATGAGCCTGCCCCTTTTTCGAGACATATCAAATTCATTCTAGGCATGGAGTATACTGTATTCTCAGATAACGGCAGTTTTGTATCACACTAATATGCTGTCATTTGATTTGCAAGATCTTTTCCATGGTCATAACTGATACTTACATAAGTTTGACAGACACCTAGAAAAAAGCTGCACAGTTGCTAAGTGCTATCACAGCACTTGCTCTTCTCTTCTCTTCTCTTCTCTTCTCTCATATTGTGTCAGAGCACTGCTCCTAATAGGGCTTGAGAAAAGTTGCTAAATTCCAGAGAATTTTGCATTTGTGTTTCCCAGTGTTTTTAGCAACACAGGTGACACAGGTATTTTAGATTGTCATTTGCACTATGCAAGTATTTCCTGGCTGTATGTGAGGTTTATTTTTGTGTCTGGGGATGTACATCCAGTACGTGTATTCTTTTGTGTAGGACTCTTCTTCAGTTTTCTGTGGGAGATTATACCTGTTCTTCATGTTCAATAATGAAAGAGGAACAGGAGAATATTCAGAACACTCCATTCACTTATATCTTCACCGCTGATGTATCATCCTGAGTCTTAATGGAGCCTATGTTCCATCTTGGTAAAATGGATAAGATTTAAAGCCCTTTTAAATCCTGCTCAGAGCTTCTTTGTTCAGATGGAAAGGGATAATAGATAAATAACAGCTAGAATTAACTATGCAGTAAAGATATACTGTCTAGGAAAATCTGCAGAAAGTGAGTTATTGTTTTGATTGAACCTCTAAGTGGTTTAAAAAATGTGTTTTCTAAAAATATCTGTTGATAAAAGCAAAGATTACTGTATCTTTTTTTCCTGACTTATTTTCAGCGTCAGGATATTTTAGTCATTTATAAAGCAGGTTACATCTCTAAGTTTTATGTATGAACATCTATTCAGCTGGAAAAAAAAATCTATTTGAAACTAGAATTCTTCCAAGAGTCACAACGTAAGTTCCAGTGCATGAACATTATCATGTCAGGAATACTTCAGTGACTCTAAAGTAGTTAGAATTTTTTTAGAGAGTCATTGTTCCTACGAAATTTTAAATTGCATTCAATGGAACAGGAAGAAGGAAAAGTAAATTATGGTATAGTCTAGTATTTTTCAAATCTTCTGATAATCAAGTTATGAAACTAAATTCCTGTGGAATCATGTTTTTAAGAATTTTGTATTCATAGACTGAATGATGGCTTCTGTTCAAAAATGGTTGCCACCAGGAGAACTGCCCTCATGTTTTAAGAGATCTGTACTTGAAAACCATTTCAGTGTAAAGAAATTCCCCAAAGACTTTTAAAAGACTGAATGCTATTCTAACACACCATATCACGGTATTGAACTCTTCTGAGGCCTCCACATCGTGCTGAACTGCATGAACACAGCATGGTATACAAAAGTCATTTGGAAAAAAAGCCTACAGCAGAATATTTCTAGGAATATTTAGAGTAGGCAGTCTATACATACCTAACTAGATGGAGACAAGGAGTCATAAATGTATGCAGCCACACACACATCCACTACTACCTCTATTTCAAGTTACAGTTCAAACATTCTGACCTTATTTATTCACACAATTTTTTTTAGCCTAACCTTAGAATACAATAATAAAAGAGGTATGGGCAGGTATAATTTACTGAGTCAGTCCTCAAGGTGACTCGGAAGTCAGAAGTCTCATTCCAGATAGCTTCTTCCTAAATTCTCCTGGTCCTTAAAGCAGTCTAATTTCATGCAACTGATGTTAGGTTACAGTTTAAGGTTGATTTTATAAAATTTCTTTTGTATTTTGTGGACCTACAACTTTATGATAGCCATAAGTGCCACAAATTATTTTGATGGAAAGCTTTGCTTGTACCAGAATTAAACTTGTGTTACTGCATATTGAAAGATAGTCATACTTCCATTTCTCTTTAAATTACACTGAGTTTCTTAACAGTTTGATTAGATTATTAAAACATTCATTAGCCTAATCTAAATTATATGCTTTGATTATTTAAATACATTCGTATGCTTTTCCTCCTTAGCAGGATGACTTTTATGCTGCACAGCATTTTTGGTGATTTGTCAGCTAAACTTAGGAAAATAAATCTTTACACACGTTCAGGACAGGCCTACAGGTCTTCTTCAAAATGTTCTAATAATGCAAGCAACAGGGAATGAAAAAGGACAAGAAACAAGACACATTGTTCTGTCCCAAATACCCAAGGAGATTCTTTCAAATAAAATCATTTATTTTGATTGAAGACTTGAAACTGTAACTACACAAGGCCACACTGTAGAACAAAGATACAAGTATTTAAAGGTGGCATGTCCAATTTTATGACACACTTCTGACAATTCACACAGTGTAAAGCAACACAAGAAAAAGCAGCCAATCCTTTAGGGAGAGACTAATTTCTGTCTTGAATCCTGACAAAATTGGATTTGTTGTTGTTTTTATCACTTTCTTTAGCCATACTAAAATTTTTAAAGTAACAAACAGACCCTTAGCAATAAAAAATAGGAATCTTCTCATGATATCTTTTCTTAAAGTATTCCGAAACTACCCTTAAAAACACTTCTGTCATTTTTGGAATATTGTGTACTTCCATCAGAAATCCTGATGATTTCCCTGGATGAATGGGGCATCCAATGGTTATCTGTTGCAGTCTGAAGTTTGGGGAAACTTATGTTTGCTTTAATCATTATATGATTTTTTGAGATTGACTTTTTTTTTTAATTCTGTCCAGCTTTCCTGGAAAATCTCAAGTGCATATTATTCTTAATTACTTCAACATACAGAACTCTAAGAAACAAACTGTATCTACTATGCTGCACCAGAGCCATGGGTTGTTATGGTGTTATACATGGTGCACAGCCAAGAGGGGCACATAGTGGCCAAATAGGCAGTGTATGCTAAAGGGGAATGAAGGAGCATTAGTGGATCTCTAGCTTTTATATGTCACATAAAATTTATATAACAATATCAAGTCAATTTATGCATATTTGGGCAGAAAATTTGCCTTTGGCAATAATACTCATTATAAATTAATTCCTTCTGGATTGTTTGGTTTTTTCTCCCAAATGAACCAATATTTAATTTTGTGTAAATATTTCCATTTTATCTTAATATTGAAATTCATGCCCTAGAATTACCCTGGCCTGATTTATGCTATCACCATGATTACACAGTGCAGCACGCTTAACAAGCTGTGAGATCTTACTATAGCTTTCCTGTGCAGCAAGATGGCCACTCATGCTGTTGTCTTCTCAATTATAACAAAATTTCAGGATTTATCTTTCTGAATTAGCACTGCAAGAAACTCGTTATAAAACTTAAACATATAGCCCAATCCTTTGCTTGTTTGGGCTAATTTTTTCATTGTTGTTGCTGTTATTGCTTTGTTGTTAGTTTGTTCCATGGTTTGTAGTTTGTTTGGTTTGTTTTGGTTTTGATAGTGGTTTTTTTTGTTTTGTTTTTTTGTTGTTGTTGTTGGTTTTTTTGTGCAATTGGAACATATTGTTAAAAGTGAGAGAGACTCTAAATATGAGTGGAGAAATGCATATTCTTTTCAGGACAAAAAGAAATTTGAGCATTTTACCTGAACATTGATGATATTACCAACTAGCATTGTTACAATAAAGTTGCTATTATCAGGTTTCAGAAATAATTGCATTTAAAGGAATGAAAAATGACCCTTTTTTTTTCTGTCTGAAGATTCACTACAAAAAATCTGTATCCAGCCAGAGTTGATACTAGAGGTTCTGAAACCAGAGTTTAGTGGAACTGCAGCTTATGTTGCACAAATAGATTGCAAGAATTATGGAAAATATTATTTTCTTCCTACAAAATGTATTGTTACTCAGTATTTTCTTATTTGAGAAACTTGAAGACTTCTACTCTCAAAGACTTCCTTCATTTTCCCCGTCAGTACTTCTTGAGACTAAAGCATTAGTTATTCTCACAGATCACATGCTCTTTCTGCTTCATTTCTCTGTACTGCCTCTGATTACTCTCTGGAAGTGCAATGTCAGACCTGGAAAAACAAAATCCATCCAATGCCTTACATAAACTCAACATAATGCTGTTTTAGGTATTAGAAGGTGTTCTTTCTTTATCTCTCTTTTTTTTTTTTTTTAACCTATTTTCCCTTTATACTCTTTATAGTTGAATAAACTTTAAAATATTTTGCTTAAATTCAGTAACATCCAGGAACTGGGAGTGGGGGAGAAGGGGAGAGGTGGACATAGCCTCTGAGAGACTTCATATAAACCTAAAAGAAACCCTCTCAAATTCAAGTGTTTCAAGTGTTTCAAATGTTATAATAGTATTCATTGTAGATCAATTAATGTTATCCAAACATAAATGTAAATTATCTGCAAATGCCTAGGCAGTGTCTCTTCAAATAAACATAGATTTGTATATCAGATAATGACAGCATGGTAAATTAGAAGTATTTAAATGACTTTTTTTCAGCCAAGGATATTGTAGTGAAAGAAGAGCAATTTTCATCATATTTTTAAGCAAAGAAAAAAATTCATAGAGTATAATGTGGCTGAAAATTATTTAATCTCTATACCAGAAGTTTTCAAAATTTTAATCTCTATGGCTGAATTCTATTCAGAAAATTATTCAGCAAATGTTATTGGTTTTAAATAAGTTCTAGCATGTTCATAAAAGATATGAAAGAGTGTTGTATCAATGGCTTCCAGCTATGAAACAACCTGTTGCTTTATCTGAACAATGCTATTGGGGTTCATTGAATTAATTTACTTTACTCCAGAGGACCACTCACTTGTATGACAACATTGAGAGATTCCAGGCAGCTGACTCATTCATACAATATTCTACTACTTTACTTGATCTTACTGCAATATTCGTGGGAAATTCAGCACTACAATAAAACAGAGTCTCTCCAGCAATGTTCACTGATGCTCATAGTCTTCTGACTTTTCTGTTTTCCAGAGCACTGCATATGTCCTCTCCCTGGTCACCCATATTCTCTTGGGGAAACCAAGTATCTTTACATAATGGAGCAAGAACAATGTCATTTCTTCCACACAGGGGAACTGGAATATGATGCAGTGGTCAGGTACAAATGAATCCCTGCCAGTTTTAAACTATTTGCTTTAAGATAGTGTCTTGGGGTGACAGAGGAAGAAGAATCACAGAATCACAGAATCACAGAATTAACTATGTAGGAAAAGACTTTTGGGATCATCAAGTCCAACCTATGGCCTAACAACTCCTCATCAACTAAACCATAGCACTGAGTGCCATGTCCAGTTTTTTTTTAAACACCACCAGGAACAGTGACTCCACCACCTCCCTGGGCAGCCCATTCCAGTGCCCAGTCACTCTTTCAGTGAGGAATTTTTTCCTAACGTCTAGCCTAAACTTCCCCTGGCGCAACTTGAGATTGTGTCCTCTTGTTCTGTCACTATTTGCCTGGAAGAAGAGATCGATCTGGCTGCACCCACCTTTTGGGCAGTTGTAGGGTGAAAAGTTCTCTCCTGAGCCTCCTTTTCTCCAGGCTAAAAAACGCCATTTCCCTAAGCTGCTCTTCATAGGGCTTGTGTTCTAGACCACTCACCAGCCTTGTTACATTCTCTGGACACTTTCAAGCAGCTCAACATCCTTCCAAAACTGAGGAGCCCAGAACTGGACACAGCACTCAGGGTGTGACCTCACCAGTGCTGAGTACGGGGGAAGAATGATCTCCCTACTCCTGGTGGCCACACTGTTCCTGATACAGCCCAGGATGCCATTGCCTTCTTGGCCACCAGGACACACTGCTGGCTCATGTTTAGGAGGGAAGAATTGTACTGTTGTACAGGGCTGTGTTTGCTGCATATTGCTAATTATTCATCAACTTTATCTGTAGCACAAACCTACAAGTATAGGTTATACACATGCATATAAAATAAAATGTTCTTCGCTTCCCTTCCTGTCTCTACTCTTCCCTTCTTCTGTGCCCCTTGAGGACGTATTTTTTTCCCTTTCCTTAAAAAATACCGTGACAGTCTCCTGGCTTTAAAGTTTTACCATAAAATCAGCTTTAACCACTCAGCCAGTGTTCTTGCTTCTGCGGGCTATGTGTCTTAACAATTTCCAGCATCCTTCTGTTCACAAACTACTTCCTGAAAGCTAAGAAAAATGAGCAAGAAATGAATAAAAGAAAAGGAAATAAGATTACAGTGATGGAAAATAGTAATGGCATAGATTATGGCTGTAGAAACAGTGTGCTGCTAGAAATATAAGTGTTTTCAATGTTTTCATCCTGCAGTCAAGTAAATGGGAGAACAAATGGAACCAACAAATGGCATTACATAACTGAAGCTTAGAAACATAAAGGTCTTTAAAACAGCCTGAAATTTAGAGTTTCTATTAGGATCGAATTAGGCAATGAAGTAAAAAATATAGATATGCCCAATTTAAATACAACTGAAAACCAACAAAGAAAAAAAAAACAAACCCCAAACCTAAACCAAAATGAATGAAAAAATCCAACCCTCAAAAACAGAAAGAGGGATTGAGTCACACTAATATAAAGACAAAGTCATAAAGATGTTTAATGTTTTGGAAAAATACATTTGAATACACAGACACACAGAATTATGTTTGTACATAGGTGTATAGAGATATATGTACATTTAGACACATATATCTGCATATGTGTATGTGTGTGTGTGTCTGTCTTTCTGTCTGTCTGTGTATGCACAAGTAGGGAATTGATGGTGGCTGGATGCCTGATATCCACCAGAGCTGCTACGTCAGCCCTGTCCATAGCTGGACAGGGGAGAGAAAATGTAACAAAGGGTTCATTGAGATAAGGACAGAGAGAGATCACTCACCAAATACTGTCACGGGCAAAACAGAATCAAGTTAGAGATATTAACCGACTTTATTACTAGCAAAAGCAGAGCCGGATAATGAGAAATAAAATAAGACCTTGAAAAAACCTTCCTCCAACCCCTCCCTCCTTCCCAGCTCTGTCTCCTGCCCCACAGTGATGCAAGGAGACAGAGAATGGGGGTTATGGTCACTTCATCACACACTGTTTCTCCCACTGCTCAAGGGAAAGGAGTCCTGCTCATGCTCCCATATGAGATCCTTCCCACGGCAGACAGTTCTCCACAACTTCTCCAACATGAGTCCATCCCACAGGCAACAGTTCTCTCCCAGCTGTTCCAGCATGGGTTATTCTTCCATGAGGTGTGTGTGTCCTTCCATGTGCCTTTCAGGCACAGCCTGCTCCAGCGTGGTGGGCTCCTCTCTCCCCAGGTCTGCAGGTCCCTGCCACGAGCCTGCTCCAGCACGGGCCTCCTAGGATCCCATCACCGTGCTCCTCTCAGCCATCCACCCGCTCCAGTGTGGGGCTCCTGCACGGGCTGCACCTGCATCTCTGCATCCCTGCGCACCTCCATGGGCTGCAGGATCACAGCTGCCTCACCATGGGCTGCACCGTGGGCTGCAGGGGAATCTCAGCTCTGGCTCAGCCTGGAGCACCTCCTGTCCCTCCTTCTGCACTGCCCTTGGTGTCTGCAGGATTGTTTCTCTCACCAATTCTCACTCTTTTGTATCTATGCAATTACATCTGCACAACAGCGTATTTTCTTCTTCTTAAATGTTATCACAGAGGCGTTTCCACCATCACTGATTTTGTTCCATCTTGGCCAGAAGCACATCTGTCTGGCAATAGTTCTCCTGAACATGGAGGAATCTTCTGGCAGCTTCTCCCTTAAGCCACCCTTGTAAGACCCTGCTATAAAACCTGGCCATGCAAACAATACAGCATAGTTCTGAATTTGCCAGTCAGTAGAAAGGAAAAAAACATCAGAAGGGTAATAACAATTTTCAGTGTATGTGTTAAGATGTGTATTTAAAATTTGCATTTATGGGGAAATACAATAGAACACATCACAATGATATCACGAGTGATGAATAATACACATTTTCATCTGATATATAATACAATTTAATCTTTATTACCATTGTCAATATAATCAATACATACCAGTTGCAAGTGACATATAGAGAGACAGTCTTAGTATAATGAAATGAATTTTGATAAGCAGAGCCACAGCAGGTCTGTTCCCATGCAGTGCAACTTCATTAAAGTATCCATGCAGGGAGCAAAAACATAACATTCAGGCAGTGAAATGGAGAGATTGTTCATGCCAAGATAAGACTTTCTTTACTTCAACTTGTCCATTTCTCCCTAGACTTCATAATAACCTTGAGGAATCAACCACATCATGTTGTGAAAGTCCATTTCTGTTGTCTTAACACACCTGTGAAATGTTGGATTCCTAGCAAAACTGTGGTACTTTCAGAATTCTATAAAAATTGTCTAATAGTACTGAAATTGTGGTAGTATAAAAAATGTACTTATAAAAATATTGATCAGCTTGAATAATAATTGTACTTTTCCTATATTTTATGTACTATTAAGAAAAGTCTGCTCAGACAACAACCAATTAACCAAAACTCTATAATTAGAAAATGGGAGATACGCAAGTTTTTATGGGTTTTTATGCATGTGCTCTGAGACTGGTATTTGGTATGATTCTTCTGTGAGGCCAGTTCTGGTAACCTTATTCTGATGTTGGGTGGTACTCAGAGGTTGTCTCTGGGATTTCTGGTTCATCTTCTCTTCTGGAGCAGGGCAGTTTTGCTATTTCCTTGAAAAGACAGAAAATATAGTATAGTCTTTTGCATTTGCAGATCTCAAGCACTTGATGAAGAGCATGATCCTCTTTATCTTCTCTTTCCCATCTTGGCAAAAAAATAACAAAATCTGAACTAGAACTTTTTCTCCCAAGCCCTTCTTCACTAGTATCTGTGGCATAGTGAAAATTTTAGTAAATTTCTGAGAAATCATAATAGTTTTTCCTACTCTTCATCCTTCCATAGGAAATGACTCCTTACCACAGCCTCTTGAGTTCTGCAGAATATCTTTGGTGTCACCCACAAATGTTGGTTGTTTGTCCCATTTCACATTGGAAAGAGAACCAAAAGAGCAAACCATGTTCTAAAATTCTGTGCCTGTTAGAGTTCTCCACTAAGTCAAGAGTATTTCATCAGGTGGCTAGGGCATTCTTTGTGAATACTGTTGTGAAGGAGAATTAAGAAGACAAATAATCAGCCACACAACTACAATCCTGTCTTGTTTTTAAAACTTCTCTTTGAAGGCAAAAGCAATCAACCTGTGAGAAAGAATCCCTCCAAATAAAGTAATAACTAAGCTGTCTTTTGATTATTTCTTTAATACTTTTAAGTTTAGAGGACATATAGCTTTAAATATTAAGGGTACTTGGCATTTTTCTAGTTTGTTATGCAGTTCAATTGTCTGCACATATCAGTCATTTGTCTTGGGGCAACTCTGATTTTGATTTATACACTGCTGACAGAACAAAATGACTTACCTAATTTTTCTTCTCCTCCATGTTTTTCATTACTAAGAACACTTTTCTCTACGGGAGTTCAACTATATATTACTCATGAGTACAGATTATTTCCCAAGTTTAGGTAGGAATTTTGCATTTGTCTTTTTATTGTTGTGGCGGAGTAGTTGAGAGAAGACACTCAGCAAGGCAAAAGAAGTAGGACACAGTGATTGTATGGATGATTATAATTAGATTTATTGCAAATACAATACCTAAATATTGTCAATTCAGTGTCTAAATAACAACTCTATTACAATGGATTGGGACTATGACTAAATCATAGTCCCAAACTGCAGTGAGATTACTTTGCTTGCTTAAACTTCTCAGAGGAGTCTGGGTGTGGCCAGGTCCACTTAATCTCAGATTTAGTCAACAGTCTGTGTCTAAAGGGTTTAGCTAGAAAAATACATGTTTGCAGCCTTTGGCCTTGCAAAATTCACAACTACCAAGCAACAAAGTCCCTGTGTAGCTGCTTTAGGACTTTATCTACGTATTTGACTGGATCTTGGTGCTTTTTACTAGGACATCCAAAAGTGAGAAAGACATCCCTGCTGAGGAGTGGGGAATCTACCCAGAAGCTGCTTGCAAAATTCAGACATCAGTTTGCCCAGCTGGTCAGATATGCAGCAGCACTTTATATCCTTATGGAAGCACCAAAGTCAATTGCAAATATCTCTGTTCCATCATCACTGGAATACAGCTGAGCTTACAGACAGCTCTTCCTGCAAAACCCGCTTGGTCTTCTTATCTTGGGACAAACCAGATTGCACCATCACAGAGAGCAGAAGGGGAAATGGAGTGTGTGGGGATCTGTGGAGGTGTGTATAAGACACAAATGAATGTGAATAAGACACAATTATGTTTCACGGTTGTCAACATTGAATTATTTGAAATTATTTCTTATGATTTTAGATGCAGACATTAGTAGCTAGGTGACAGTCTTAGTCATATTGTTTCATTTTAGGTAGCTACACAAAGAAATAACAGCTTGGACCCAATTATCCTTGTGGTTCCCTTCTAACTCAAGATATCCTATCTTTCTATGATATATGATAAACCAATATTTAAGCTGCTAAATCAGAAACTCAGGAATTAGATACCCCAGTTTCAAGTTTGCCTTTATAGGTCTCCTACACATACATATTTAATAAGATTCTTTAACTGTAACATCTTTGCACCAGAGAGCTCTGATCTTCAGTGTTTAAGGCAGAGAATATTCACCATGAAGCATCTATTTATATATTTTCTCTGGTCTTATTATTTAGCCCTATGCCTGTCTTATTGAACACTATTCTGAGTATGTTCTAAAAGGCAGAATTATTCATGTTTTTTGTCTGTGCTAGAAGTTCAACATAACCAGTGATTAGATTTTTTAAAGCATTCCTCTGAGAAGAAGATCTGGCTGCTGGCATAAGGAGTCTAAAAGGCTATTTAGGACACAAAGAAATATGTGTCATTGTTTTGTTTTTATTCTGCACTCTTCTCTCTCCTCCTCACTTGCAATTTTGAAGTATCAGTCTGTGGGAACTGGCCCTTTACAAGTTCTTACATTGCAACAATTGAGAGCTTAGTAGCCTTCAGTGTAGGAGTAATAAAGAACCTGCATTTTCTTACAATATCAAGGTACAGTGGCAAGGTTTGGAGTACAAGGAAGGAAACTGTACATTTAGAAAAATGTGAATAGTGAGGAGACTGGACTGATTAAATTGCTTATTCAATGTGAAATCTTTTAAAGTAGGGAGTAGACAGATTTTCCCATTTTAAGACTTGCATTTAGTTTATTTAGGATATTTTATTCTTTAGTCTGAGTGATAACATATATCATTAACCACATATGACAGAGAAAGCCTAGAGGAATAAAAATCTCAAATTTAAAAGCATTGAGAATTAAACACCCTACAACATAGGGTGGGACTTTTTCAGAATTTTTAGATCTGTATAAAACCAGTTTATCTGCTGATCTTTGCAATTTGCTTATATCAGACTCATATATTTTAAATTTTAAATATTGGAAGTGAGAACTGGAAAATACAGCCTTCAAGTTCAATGAGAGATATCAAACATCAATATTTTAGTAAGGGGGCAATAAACATAATTAACAACAATATCATTGCAATATGTAATGTTAGGTGAAACTCATCTGTCTAGAATATTCTTCATTAGTACACTAACTAAGTATTTTGGAAATTTTTTGGTCAAGATAGAGACCAGATGCTTCCAAAAATCTAAACTAGTCCCAAAATAGGTTTGATGTTCCAGGAGAAACAAATCCTTAAATGTGAGTACACCTGAAGAGTGATCTATTTTATAAGTAAAGCAGGCATTTTTATGGAGCTACCAGTGATAATCAACTGTGTCAAATTTGAACTAAGACTAAGCTGCAGTTATTGAGAGACACAAGCTTCTGAACAGTAACACTACGTAGATCTCACAGCCTTATCACAGAGTGAGTTGTGTCACCTTATAATGTGATCTAGATGATTCTTGATTGAGTAGAAACATGTAATTCAATTGAAGAGTTCTGCTGACAGAAGAGCAGCCTTCAGGTGATTTATGAAAGAGAGTAGAGAGCTTCATTGAATTACAGTCTTGGTATTCAGCTAGAAAGGGTTTTCAGTATACATCATTATCATCATCCTGGAGTGAAGGGGGGACAGGAATTTAGGGAAGTGAAGAAAACAGATAATAAAATTTTTGAATTGGAGAGATGTGCGAGGAAATTGTTTCAACTCAGATTTTTAAAACAGAGTTTTTGATATTTGGATCTATGTAGAAGCTTGAAATTTGGAATCTTTGGACATAATTCTGTGTTTCCCCAAACTAAAACACTGGGTGTCTTATGACTGTTTCATGATAGGTATCATAATTAACTGACAAGTATTTTCTATTCAAAATAGCAATTAATCCAAGTTTTCCTTAGCAACTACAATTTAAGGCCTCTAATGCAATAAACTAATTCTTCCCTGAAGGTTCACTGGCAAAGAGGCAACTGTTCCCATGCAGGAGACTGTTAGTGTTTGGAAAAAATCAATCATAATGAAATCAAATTTTCCTTTTCCAATGTAACTTTTTTTCAACAGACATGCATTCATGCAGCTGGTACACAGAAGCAAGTGAAGGCTATGAGACTGCATCTCATTTCCCCTCTGTGTATGCATTTATGACCCCTGTGCAGGGTTCAAGGCCTCTGAGTTGCATCCCACCTGTGTGCACAGATTTCCTCACAAATGAAGGCCTGTGAAGCTCTCCATGTGGTGAGCCCGTGATCTTGCCATGGTATAAATCAGACCACATCCAGCATTCAAGAGAACCCAGGAAGTCAGAGCGGCCCTTGGGTTTAAAAGTACGGTGCTAGCTGTGGAGAACTGATGTGGTACAGACATCATGTAACCCCTTCTGAAACTTTCCTAGAACACACCAGTTATTTAGTCCTGAATTATTCAGTTGTACACAACTATCACTGAATATTTGATATATTCAATTATCGATGTGGCTCACCAAGTTCTACTCATGTATTATGAATATCATGCAAGAACATGAACAGGTAATAACAGAGTCAATTTGAATAGGCAAGGAACAGCAAGTAGAGGTAGTATTGTTTGCCTTACAGAGAAGCAGTCAGGTACATGTCCCTCACAAGGGTGTTCTGTGAGAAAGTTCAGACATAAAAGAGAAACAAGTTAGGTCTGTTGCTAGAAGCAGCTGTGCAAAATAACAAGTTGCACTAATTCCCTTTCTGAGGCACAATTCCTTCTCAGATTCGTTCAGCATCAAGGGCATGGATTTTCTTCTAGCACATACAATGCCAAGTAATTCTGCTGCCACAAGGGTGGTGAACCAACAAATGAGTATCAATTTGCAAAGGTGGAGTTCAGCTTAATTCCTACTTGTTGTCTAGTTATGTGTTATCAGCAGAGTTTTGTTTCTTTTTTCGTCTATAACAGTTCACATTTTTGTGGTGGTGGCATGTGACAATGAGCAAGTGAGGCCATAGTCTTGATAACCACTACTAATGTAAATTTCATAATGAATATCATATGACCTCTGTGTCTTATTTCAGCATGAAATCAAACAGGTTGCATTATGACCTGCTCTGTCTGTCAAGACAGAACACATTGCATAGATGACTTGAGAATAGAATCAGGAAAACAGTACCGTGGGAGCAAAAGGAAATTTGCTTTTACAGACTGGTGGCCTGCTGTCACTATTTGTGTAATATGAGGCTTTGTGACATGTACAGGGTTTACCTGACATTAGGACAGCACTGAGAGAAACAGAAAAAGGAAATGATAAACAAGAAAAATTGCAGGTATCAGGGTAAACCACCATGATACGAAACCTGAAGAAAATATAATACTATACCTCACATTTAAAAAAATATATTTTTATAAACTATCAGTGGTAGGCCAGCAAGATCTGATCATCAGCTATATAAAGCAGACCAATTTTTACCTCTAGGTCTCTGATGTAGCAAAGACATAGAGACTATTTCCTTAGTGTGTTAAAGTACTCATCTTTCAGTAACAGCTTTGGACATAGGCACACACATGAGATACCACCTCAAGCCAAAATTACAGCTAACAAATGATTTGTGACATAACCAGAAATAACTGTTAAAAGAAAAAAAAGTTTACTTCATGGCTAAAGCATATGATTTGAGATCATGTTTATATATACTGTATGTAGGATCACAGAATTTAAAATAATAGGATGAAAGACCCTTCCCCCATGTATTGATTTTGGCTGATTTTTGATTTAATTTTTTTCACAGTGGCTGGTTTGGGCTGTGCTTTGGATTTGTGCTGAACACAGAGTAGATAATACAGAGATGTTTTTGGTTTTGGTGAGCAGGGCTTGCACAGAGCCAAGGCCTTTTCTACTTTTCATGCTGCCAGGCCAGTGAGGGTACTAGGGGTCCCTGGGAGGTTGGGAGGGGACACAGATGAGACAAGTGACCCAAATTGACCAAAGGGATATTCCAGACCATACAACATCATGATCAGTATAAAAGGTGGGGGGAAGAAGGAGGAACAGGGGGGAAATTTAGAGTGATGGAGTTTGTCTTTCCAAGTGACCATTCACGTGACGGGGCCCTGCTCTCCTGGAGATGGCTGAACACCTGCCAGCTCGCTGGAAGTGGTGAATGAATCCCTTGTTTTGTTTTGCTTTTGTGCATGGCTTTTGATTCCAGTATCAAACTTCCTTTATCTCAACCCATGAGTGTTCTACCTTTTACCCTTCCATTCTCTCCTTGATCTTGCTGGCAAGGTAGTGAGTGAGCAGCTGTATATGGTTTGGTTGCCAGCTGGGATTAAACCATGACACCCCAGTAAAATCTGTGAGAAATATTAACTCTTGAAATAATCTGAGGATTTTTTCATGTGGAATTTTTCTGTAGGAGCTTGGAAAAGGACTGGTCTAACTGCCCAAGACCTCTCATGAAGAGAGATATTTTTTTAATCCCACCTGTGTACCTGTTTAGTGTCATCTTTCAAGTCAACACAGAGGCAAAATAGAATTCCAGGGGTGTTTTCTCTGACGTACTAGAGTTTTTTCTATCACAGCTCCAGTCTGCCCTGCCAACAGAAAAATAAATGGCTCACAAAAATTCAAGCCTGGAAGAGTTTGGAGTTGGTTTTCTGGAGATTTGTTGTTATAGTTTGGTTTTTTGTTTTGGGATTTTTTTTTCAGTGGATGCAGAGTGAGGAAACCTGCCAGCATACAATTTAAAATGTTATTGAATTTTTAAAGCTCTTTAATCAAATGGATTCATTTGGATCTATTCAGTCAGATTTACCATGTGGAACTGGAGAGAGATCGAGAAGTCAGCAAAACCCTGTTTTAATTTAAGCCCACAGTGGATAATTAGAGTGATGTGCATTTCATCTTATATACACTACATGTGAGTAAATATCTAATCCCATCTTTCTAACCTTGTTAAACTCAGTACTATAAAATAAAATAAAGGAGTTGGTAATTGCATTTTCAAAAGTATACCTAGAGGCCACAGACTCATATGGATTTCTTAATTTCTTGTTCTTAACAATAAAATAGGACATGGAGCTTTAAAGCCCAGCAGGGCTGCTGTGTAGTTTAAGGAAGGAAATGAATTCTGAGAGCAGTGAGCTAATAAGATGCTACTTTTCCAGCTCTCTTTCCCATGCTCTTTCCAAAAGGGGATATTCTCAGAAGCTCTCTGAATAATGAGAAATGAATATTCTAAAGAACATAACCAAAACAACTAAACCTGTGAAATAGATTCTGTGAAACCGTTCTGCATTACTTACCTCTGCCCTATTAGACATCATTAACAATGCTCTAAGGACAAAGATGCCATCTTTTTTGTTGTCTGAGAGGTTTGTTTTTTACAGACAAAAACCTTAAGATGAAGCTGTTAACAAAAACAGGGCTCTTAACACTAGTATCTTCACTCCCCTCTATTTAACTTTTCATGCTTGGAGGTTCATCCTGTAACTCCTTCCTCCACATTGCCTCTTTAACTCTTGTGTAATCCTACTGCTAAATCCCCTTGTGGCCATTGCAGAAGGTTCCAGTTTGGTAGAGCAGCATATCACCCTGTGTTGGAGTGATTTTATGGTGATTAGTCTATACCCTGATCATCTGCTTTATGCCCAGAAAGGGTTGATGTAGCTTTAAAGTGGGTCTAGGGGGCAGAGGAAGCCTTGGGGCTCTTCAGCAGGCTTTTTTAAAAGCCTCATCCCCAGGCATCCACGTGCCATGCAGACTGTGCTTTTTATTTGCTTAGCTAGATTTTGTTAGCTTAGGTAAGAAGGTTCTTTCCTTTCCCTGGCCTTGGAGAAGCTGCAGCAGCAATCCTTTGGCAGCATTTTTCAATGTCAACTGGACGGTTTGGTTTTGGTCCAAGATCAGAGAGAATGACCAGCAGGAGAAGGATCAGCCAGGATCAGCCAGAAAGGTGAGGGGCTGCTCCGTTTTGGCCCCAGACCTCGAAAAAGCTCAGCCAGTGAGAGGAAGCCCATCTGCATCGTCTGCTGTGAAGAGGAGACCAACATCAGACATTCACCAGGTTCCATCCTTGTGTGTGAACGTTTTGGGTTTCTTTCTCTTGAGACATTTTTTCTCCCTACCATGTTGCTGACCATTGAAGTTTTTTTTCTTTCCCTGGCATTTTGGGTGTTTTTTGTTTCAATGTTGGTGTGTACGGTGGGGGAATAAGGTCTGATTGTTCAATAGCTAGCATTTATTCACCTTTTTTTCCCGTGCCATTTGGGCACTTGGTTTGTCAATAAACAGTTGTTTTTTCACTTTCATATACTAGTACTAATTTTTTTTTTGAGAGGAAACACTCATTCCAGAGTGTTTTTCTCGTAAACTTGTCTCTAAACCAAGACACACCCTCTCATGATGTAGAAGGTGGAATCACTGTTAATGAATGCTGATTCTGATAATTTGCTGGTCATGTAAATGAGTAGAATTTGAGCAATGTAGTGGAGAATCTTGCTTTGCTTCTTGCTTTATTGAAGTTGTATTGGATATATGTAGCCAGGTTTTGATATCAGGGGGCCTACAGGGGTGACTTCTGGCAGAAGCTGCCCGAAGACTCCTCTGGCAGATTAAAACCCTGGTGGCTCCAAGACCCACTACTGCCCAAGGCTGGACCTATTGGTTCTGATGGTGGTAATGCCTCTGTGATAACATTTAAGAAGAAGAAAATACGCTGTTGTGCAGATGTAATTGCATAGATACAAAAGAGTGAGAATTGGTGAGAGAAACAATCCTGCAGACACCAAGGGCAGTGCAGGAGGGACAGGAGGTGCTCCAGGCTGAGCCAGAGCTGAGATTCCCCTGCAGCCCACGGTGCAGCCCATGGTGAGGCAGCTGTGATCCTGCAGCCCATGGAGGTGCGCAGGGATGCAGAGATGCAGGTGCAGCCCGCGCAGGAGCCCCACACTGGAGCAGGTGGATGGCTGAGAGGAGCACGGTGATGGGATCCTAGGAGGCCCGTGCTGGAGCAGGCTCGTGGCAGGGACCTGCAGACCTGGGGAGAGAGGAGCCCACGCTGGAGCAGGTTTCCTGGTAGGACTTGTGACCCCATTGGGGACCCACGCTGGAGCAGGCTGTGCCTGAAAGGCACATGGAAGGACACACACACCTCATGGAAGAATAACCCATGCTGGAACAGCTGGGAGAGAACTGTTGCCTGTGGGATGGACTCATGTTGGAGAAGTTGTGGAGAACTGTCTGCCGTGGGAAGGATCTCATATGGGAGCATGAGCAGGACTCCTTTCCCTTGAGCAGTGGGAGAAACAGTGTGTGATGAAGTGACCATAACCCCCATTCTCTGTCTCCTTGCATCACTGTGGGGCAGGAGACAGAGCTGGGAAGGAGGGAGGGGTTGGAGGAAGGTTTTTTCAAGGTCTTATTTTATTTCTCATTATCCGGCTCTGCTTTTGCTAGTAATAAAGTCGGTTAATATCTCTAACTTGATTCTGTTTTGCCCGTGACAGTATTTGGTGAGTGATCTCTCTCTGTCCTTATCTCAATGAACCCTTTGTTACATTTTCTCTCCCCTGTCCAGCTATGGACAGGGCTGACGTAGCAGCTCTGGTGGATATCAGGCATCCAGCCCAGAGTCAACCCACTACTGAAGTCTACGATCTTATGTTTTAGGACCAGTTTTTCCACTGTCTTTGACATCAACATCTAACTACTTAAAATGAACAGACAAACACAGTTAATGTAAATCAAATAATCTGATCAAATCTGACACTACCGTGTCTTGTATATGACTCTACAGCTTTCTAATAATAGTGATGGTAAAATGGAGAGGCACATGTGGATGAAGAAAATTCAGTCAAGACATATTTTATAAGAACATTATTTGGTCGCCTCAGCTAACTCAGATAATTCTTCTGATTGCAAAGATCACATTAAGATGAGATTTACAGGCTCACTGGCTGCAGAGTGTATGAAGACCCTAATACTCCTACAATTATAGCTGTGCTGAGACTAAAATATACAGATTGGCAAGAGATATACAGTCATCCAGAGATCCTTTAAGGGATTATGTCCTAAGAATTACTCCTTCCCTGTAAATTATTCCTAATTACTTTTCCCAGCCAACATCAGCAAAAAATAGTGTTTCCCTTACTCACACTGGGAAATTGTCCAAAATTAATCTTCAGTGATTTAGGATTTTAGTTTTTTGTCTAATCCAAACTACCACATCCTGATGTTTTACATTGCTATACCCAGAAGTTATCTGACATATAATGAAACTGCAGAGCTGTTGAAGAGTTTGCTAAGTTAAAAACTATAGCTGCAGTGCACACCAGTCTACAAAACCAAACAATTTGGTTGTATGAAAAGAGGATCAATTCTAAAAGTAAACATAGAAGTTATTATTTTTTTTTTATCATTTGGAACTATCTTTCATAAAAGGAGAGAAAGTGAACATAAATAAATGTTTTGTTAGTATCTTTTTTCCCCTATGCATATTTTTTCTAATATAAGTGCCATTTAGTCATTTTGACATTACAAGTTAAACTGATTGTAGAATTGTATTCTTGCTTGCTGATGGCTTATATCTTGCAGCAGATTTTGGGGGGAGGGTTTTTTGAGCATATACTCAATTTCAATGGAACTGCGTTCTGTTTAAAACTTATTTTACCGAACACTGGTTATTTCTAGTTTACGCAGGTTAAATTCTGCATTAACACAAAATTATGGAAATCTACCCACTCAAAAAGAATACAGAATAATTACTGTGGTAATATGGGGGAGGATTTTAATTATTAATATTCTTACTAAGCAATAATATACTTTGTCTGCTAGGGTTTGTCTGAACAAAAAGAAAACAAACTGAAACTGAACCAAACCAAACCAAACACAAAAAAAAATAGGAGTAATTATTTAAAGTTATTTCAAAAGTAAAACGTTAAAAATCAATGTAAATTTAATGTTTGATGGCATCACCCAAACAGGATAATTTTCAACACCTTTTCCATAGAACTCACCACTTTTTGTTGTATAGGGCAAATTCCTTGTGAGCATTCATAGAGACCAAAGCATTAACTTTGCAATAGTTTAAAGTGATTATGGGAATGCCATGTGGAAAAGCCAGAAATGTGTGCCAGGGAACAAATACGCATGTCAAGAAGCTCAAAATAAAATCATGGCACAGTTTCTCAATGAACATTTTGTGCTTGTAAGTGGTTCCTCCAAATTGGCAGCCAGCTACTGAGAAGAATGTTATACTAATAGTATACACCCTCCAGTGCTATCAGGAAAAGTACTGACCTCATGAGAGGTATTTCAGAAAACAGTATGTCATAGGTTTTTAGCAAAATAGATAAAATATGTGTAGCCAAGAAGTCCTTAAACAATTTTTTACTTCCTATATACACATCTTAATAGCTCTAGCATTTTAAGTTTCCCAGCTTTCTTTTCCTTCCTACACTTCATAACCTTCCCCCCTAGATATTATTAACTAATTACCATAACTCATTTTAAGTTGGTGTGTACCATTTGGAAATTGATGCAAAATACTACTAGAGACAAAACGGGTACAGGAAGAAAGTGCAATGGCACAAATAGTCTTTAGTGAGACATTCTTCAGTACATTTGCAATTAAAAAGCTTTCTAGATAGTTGTGATGACTGATCATATCAGAAAGAAAAGGGTTGAGCTGAAAATTGGTTGAATGACAAGGCCTAGAGTGCTCTGATTAGTGGAATAAAGTTTAGTTGGAGGCCAGCAACTATCTCAGAGGCCAATCTTACTTGATTAATGATTTGCTTGATGAGGGGGACTGTACCCTCAGCAGGTTTGCAGATGGTACAAAACTAGGAAGAACATCTGATATGCAAAAGGTTTATGCTGTTATTGAGATGGATGGTGACAGGCTGGAGAATTGAGCTGTCAGGAACCTCATGAAGTCTGGCAAAGGCAAGTGTGAAGGCCTACACCTGGGGAGGAATATCCCCATGCACCAGTACGTGCTGGTGGCTTCCCAGCTGGAAAGCCCCTTGGCAGAGAAAGACATGGGGGTTCTGGTGGACCCCATATTCAGCATGGACCAGCACTGTGTCCTTGGGGCAAAGAAAGCTGATAGCATTCTTGGCTGCATCAGACACATCATTGCCAGCAGAGCAATGCCAGGTCCTTCCTTATTGTTAAACACTGGTGAGGGTACTGGACAACTGGAGCACTGGGTCCTGTTCTACATTTCTGTCTTCGTTTAGAGAGAAATTTAGGAGAAAAACACTCTGGAATGAGTATTTCTTCTAAAAAAGTGGGTTCCAAGAATCCCTTTCTGCTAATAAGAACTGAATACTAGTGGATGAAAGTGGGGGGAAAAACCCGTTTATTGAACATTAGAGTGCCCACATGGCACAGTAAAAGGTAAATAAATGCTAGACACTGAACTGTTAGACCTTACACCTCCCCTCTCCTCCAATACCCCCCCATTAGAACAAAAATCCAGAATGGTAAACAAAAAGAAAAAAAATCCCTGCCACATGGGGGTAGAAACATGGCACCAGGTCCTCTATCAGGGAAAAAAAAAAATCACTCAGCAGCTCGGGAGCTTGGGCAAACAGATGTCAGCCTGGTGAATCTCTGGCCCCCTCTTCACAGCTGAAGAAGCAGGTAGGTTTGGTGCCCTTTCTTTTGCTTGGCTTTTTCTGAGGTCCGGGGTGAAACAGAGCAGCCCCTCAGCTTCCTGCCAATCCCAGACGATCCTTCTCCCGCTGGTCATTCTCTCTGATCTCAAACCAAACCAAACCGTACACTTGACTTCCAAAAGCCACTGAAGGATAGCTGCTGCAGCCTCTCCAAGGCTAGGGAAGAGGAAAAAAAAGCCCTTTCTGCCTAAGTAAGCAAAAACCCAAGCTAACCAAGAAAAAACCCCCAGATCACAAGGCGCTCGGACATTTGGGGGTGAGGCTTTGAAAAAGCCCGCCAAAGAACCCGAAGGCTCCCCCCTCCACTGGGACTCACCTTACAGCTACAGCAACCATTTCTAGGCATAGAGCAGAAGATTAGGAAATACAGTAATCATCTTAAAATCACCCCAAGACAATTTCCCAGCACAAAAGAGATGGATGGCTACTGGAAAGAGACTGGCAAAGGATTCCTTAGGCAACTGGAATGTTTCATATATGAGGAAAAACTGACTCTCTAGCCTCGGGAAAAGATTGTTCAGAAGGAATCTTATCAATGTGTACTAATATCTAAAGGGAGAGGGAAAGGAAGACAGATCCAGGCTGTTTTCAGGGGTGGGCAGTGAGAGGACAAGAGACAGTTGGCACAAAAGGAAACACAGAAAGGTCCACATGAACTGGAGGAGACTAATATTTTAAGGATGAATATAGAGCCCTGGCACAGGTTGCCCAGCTTAAGCTGTGCAGTCTCCACCCTTGAAAACAGTCAAGAGCCATCTGCACACAGTCTTGGGCAATCAGCTCTAGGGTAACCTTGCTTGAGCAGAACAAGATGACCTCGAGTTCCCTTACAGCCTCAATCAGCCCCTGATTCTTGTCATTCTGATGTCGGCAGTTCTATTTTAATGGAGATTTTTTTAAGGAAAAGGCTGTCCTGGTTTCAACAAAGACAAAACATAACTCATACAGAATCTCTTATCCTTTCCAATATGTTTCAGTAAGCATTTTTATTAAAATTTACAGTTTATTTGACAATAAAGCTTAACAGTCCCTCCCATGCCTGTATCCAAGTCACTTGGCAGCAGTTTAAATGCCTAGTCAGTGGAAAAATGCATTGAAATTTTGACACTAAACTGTTAATAGTTTACTCACTGCATAAGTAAAAATCTCAGTAAAATATCAGTGTATCTCTGCCTCAGAATTTTTTCTTTCTTTCTGCAAGAGAATGCAAAAACTTTTGGGAAAGAGAAGGGAAAATCTTGAAGACAATTTGAGCTCTGTAGAGGATGAAAACAGCAAATTCGGTATTTAAATTCATTATGTTCCAGGGTAGTTGTTTTTCCATTCCTGTTTCCAACTTTGACTTAAAGGGCTTTAGGCTTATGTTACCATTCTATACCTTTTCTTTAGAATAAGTCACGAAAATATTTAGTCCTTCTAAATAGATTTGTAAATTTAGCCCTCTATTATTTTATCCTTTGATTGGCAAATATTCAAATTCTGTGCTCTATTGCTCAGGCAGCTTGTAAACAGAAAAAGAACACAGGGACCAAACACTCTTAAGTCAAAGTATTGATCTAAAGGCCAAAGTAAAAGAGTGTTTCAGTATTACAGCTTGAATGTATGACTTACTCAAAGGCTGACATCTTGTCTCATGCCAAAGACTAAAAATCAAATGGAAATGGCAGAGCATTAATTCATTCTCGTGGTCTAGATGATGGTGATACAAAGAATTAGAGGACAGTTTTCTTTTTTGTAGCTCCTGAGGGTCTGATTACCAGCAAGCCAGGAGTAACAGAGTTATAAACACAGTCATCCTCATCATTAAATTACCTTGTTCCCACTCTCCTCCTATCTGCTTGAGATTTTGGTTGGCTGGTTTTGTTGTAGGTTTGGTTTGGTTTGGTTTGTCGTATCTGTTCATTTAGGGTTTTTTCAGCTACACCATTTGTCATGTCCTGTGTCTGGCATGGGTCCAATCTCATGAGCAGCAGTCCTGCCAAAGCTGCTGCAATGTGAGTCCCTCCCACAGGCACACAGTCCTCCCACACTGCTGTGGCTTGGGTCATTCTTCCACAGGGTGCAGTCCTCCAAGGACAGGCTGCTCCAGCCTGGAAGCAAGGGTCCTCTCTTTCCACTGGGTCACCCACTGGATCACAGTCTCCTCCAGGCATCTCCCCCCATGGGCTGTGGGTGGATCTCTGCATCCCTCATGGATCCCCAAGGGCTGTGTGTGGATCTCTGCATCCCCCATGGATCCCCATGGATCCCCACGGGCTGTGGGTGGATGTCCTGGTTTAGGGCAAATTTGGGGAAAACCTCCGGAAGGAGCCCCCAGAAAGCAAACCCCCACGCCTCCTCCCACAACCACTGGGTTCGGGAAGAATTTTCTCGGAGAGAAGTGGAAAAAAAACTGTTTATTTAACAAGGAAAACACTCCCCAGCACACACAAAAANGCTGTGGGTGTATCTCTGCATCCCCTCTGGATCCCCATGGGCTGTGGGTGGATCTCTGCATCCCCCATGGATCCCCATGGGCTGCAGGAGCACAGCTGCTTCACCATGGTCTCACCACAGCCTGCAGAGGAATCTCAGCTCCAGTGCCTGGAGCAGCTCCTGCCCCTCCTTCTGCACTGAGCTTGGTGTCTCCAGGTTCTCATCTCTTCTTCTTAACTGAAATTAACAGTGGCCTACTCTGCTTTGATTTTTTTCCTAAATATGTTATCACAGAGGTGTTGCCAGCCTCTCTCATTGACCCAGCTTTGGCCAGCAGCACGTCCATCTTCAGACCCATCAGGGCTCGGCTCTGCCAGACATGGTGGAAGTTTCAGCAGCTTCTCACAGAAGCCACCTCTGTGGCCCCTCCACTACCAAAAACCAGTTCCTGCCAAACCAATGCATTCAGATACAAAATGTCTCTTTGAGATGTATCTAAAACTACAGTCAGATCTAGTTCTTCAGATTTTAAAAGCTACAGTCCTTCTCAGTCCTGATAGTTTTGTTCTCTTGCAACTGTACATTACGCTTCTATGTGTGTATGTCTAAAATGATGGGAAGGGAACTGCTCTGTAACAGATCACTAACCCAACTGACAGGTTCTCTGCTAACTGGCTCTCCTATCACAACATCACTGTCACATCTTTAGGTGGCTTTGCCTGTGTCTTATGGATACAAGGATTCCTGTTGATTATGCAGTTTTCACTCAAGTGTAATGCCATTACCCACACCATTACAATGTTAGAAAGTTAAATAGAAGCCTCACTGTGAGGTGATACTTTGGAAATCTATATTTGAGTTAAAAAACTCTAGTATAATATCAGAAATCTTCAAAATGTCAAGAGAGAGGGATTCATATAGAGATAGCTGAAATATTAACTTAATCTTTTGCTTATCTCTACAGTCTTTCATTCTCTTCCTAAAACAGAAAAGGGAATGTGTAACAACAGCCTCTCCAAAATATATATAGAATGTTATCTCCAATTATCTAGCCAAGAGTATTTTGCCTCACAAACACCCATTTTGAGTTGAAATTATAGTTTGATCTTTAGTTTGATGAAAAGACAAAGACAAAACACTTTCAGTGCATAAAACAATATTGTAACAGCACACAAAATTTGGCTATACATCTCAGGGCATTTCTACATTAATTTAATTTTCACAGAAATTAGTTACTGGAGAAGACAATGAGATAACAATCCTGGCCACACCATGAAGAAACAGATGCTGTTCTGAACAAAAAATTACCTAAATTATTGTTCTTGAGGCAATCTACCTCTGAAACATGAGGTTTTTTAGCTACTTGTCTCTCTAAAGTATGCAGAATTCCAGCAGGTACTATTCTTAATACTATTTCTCTAGTACTTTTTATGGCATGCTGTAAGTATAGTGCTGAGTGCTTAACTCAGCAAAAAGCTCACAGAGTCCTAAAGGAACTTCAATGTTAAGACCTTAAAGAGACAAGAGTTTAATTAAAGAATCAGTGAGAGTTTCTCTAACTAGATGGTTTTATTAGTTGTTTTGTTGTTGTTGTTGTTTGTTGTTATTTTATTAGGTTGTTTTAAGCTTTAGTCTCAGATTTTCATTGAGTTTTGCTTCTATACCTTGCTAAATTCTCAGTTATCTTTTTTTACAACAATTGATTGGTTAAATATGTATTTTGGCAATGTTTACTTACTTTCACATCTCCATTTTTTTCAGCTGATGCCTACTCTGATAAGCACTATCATTCAAAAACCATGGAATGACTGTCACTGGTAAAAATGAGTAAATTATATATACATTAAAATACAAAATAGTGCTTCAAATCAGTTACAGAAGTTAATTGAACCAGTTACACTTGTTCATTAGCAATTATGTTGCAGATATACTAATGACATGATATTGGCCCTGGTATTGCAGATATGCAATTGCATTTATAAGGAAAGATTTGTTGGGGTTTTTTTTTGTTGGTTTTTTTTTGTTTGTTTGTTTGTTTTTTTAATTTGTTTTTGTGTTTTTTGTTTGTTTTGTTTTGTTGCTTTTTTTTTCTTTTGTGTAAGGGTTTGATTTAATTTTTGTATTTATTTTGGTTTTGTTTTTAAACAGAGTGATTGAACAAGGTAAATATTCTTTCTCAAAAAAAAAAAATCAGGGATTTTCTAGATCTGCTCTACTTTGGTTATCTCCAACCTCAGAAACCTATATAAACGCTTTCCATTTCTTACATGATTCAGATCCTCATCTGCATAGCATCTAGACCACACTTGATCTACTTGGAAGCACAGCTGAAAAAGCAACAACAAATCCTTTAACCTTCAGAACGAGTTCTACCCTCAATAGATATAAATCTCTCAATTTCCCACCAGCATGCTCTAATCACCATTTTTACACCAGTGTGACACAGACATTCATCAGCATGTTCAAAGAAACTGTTGTCATTTCAATGAACAATATATAGATTTAACCAGTAAGACCAAGGTTCTGCCATTAAACATTCTGTGGAAGTAATGGGCATAGAGACCTAGAGATTATTCCCTAACTGAATGAATCCTTTGGTGATTTTTTTGGGGGTGAAACGAACTTCTGAAGGGGTGATTTAAATTCACTATGAATAGAACACACAGGAGACATTTACGTGTCATTTTCAGAATAAATAAATGTCATCAACTATTCAAATATTGATTTTTTAAAAATTTTTCCTAAGTATAATGGGCCGTATGTCTCAGTTCAAAAGAATTCTCCACAACTTGAACCAATAGTAGCAAAAAACCAAAGTCTTTCAGAACAATGACGTGAAGGCACACTATTCTCCTTGCTGGCTAGATCAGTGAATTCAAGTCTTTCGGTTATGTTGACCACAGAATTGGCAGATGATCCCAGAATGACACTGGTTGACATCATGAACAAATACCAACCATAATGGTTAGATCTTGGTTCTAATATGCATCAAAATCTAATGGCTAAGGACAAGAATAGCCAATAAAAAAAGATGTGTGACATTACTGAACCACTTTACTTTTTATATGTAGTGTACTCTCTCTTCTATACAGCATAAGCAGTATTGGAGCTCAGAGGATTTTGAAATTCTCTTTTTCTGTGGAAGTGGACTCTAGGCAAGCCTTTCAGGGAAGGAAGGCTCATCAAGGTCAAAGCAACTGTGCTTTGCTAGAACAGAGACTATGAGAGAATCATTCTAGAAAATATTTTTTTTTTTTAAGACCAAGATTTTCCCCTGCGCAAAATTCTTCAAGGAAGCTTTGGGCCTTTAACATCTGTCAGATGTCTTTGTCCTCTTGTGCTATTAATGACAGGTTTTCTGGGGCCAGCAAGAGCAGTGAATATTTTTCCATTTCAGATGATTTATTAGAGATCCTCCTCCTCCTCCTTGTCTTTCTAGCGCTCAAATTTCCAAATCAGCCAAGTCAGTTTTCTTTTCCATCTCACTCCATTAGCTACTGCTACACCATGCACAACCAGATAAAGCATTGTTTAAAATCTTTCACTTGGCAACTAAAACTAGTGTATAAAGTGACTATCAATTAATAATATAAGAAACACTCCCCAGCAGGACCTGTGCTGTGGAAAAGGCCTGGCTACTGACCACCATTCCAGAAACTGTATGTCAGATGCCATCCTTTCCCCTCTATTTCAGCATTCTTTGAGAACCAGCTCTTTTCTTCCCAATTATCTGAAACATGATATTTGACTTTCATGCACATGTCTCATGTGAATCCATGTTAAAGAATGCACTTCTTAAATATTAGATACTCTCCAATGATAAATATTTCCATGGCTTACTTTCGTTTTTAAAATAGTTTTTCTCTCAGGCAATTAAGTTCTTAATTCTAGAAAGAGCCTGGAGGGGAGGAGTTCAAAAAAACAAGGAAGAAAAAAAAGAGTGTTATCCTCAATTAAGACATATTTTAAATGGAAACCTTGCTGTGACTATTCTGCTTTTTGTGCCTAAATGGTTTACAAAACCCAAGTGAATTTAAACCTTATAATTAAGTACATCTAGACTAGCCAAAGGCAACAAAACCCCATAGAGTTAAACAATCCCTTATGTCTCAACTATTTTATAAGCATAAACGCTGGGTATTAACTGTGCATATATGTGTTAGAAGCTATATGAGGAACTAATATTTAATCAGCCTATACATCAAATATTAAAACTGAATCTGATATTACATTATAAGCCCTACCACCACTTCAAAAAGCCCAACAGATAGCAGCTTTTCTGACTGAAATGGGATCCCCATTTAACAGATATCTGAATTCATGTAAGATTTGTAATTTTTTTTTGTTAGACACCATGAGGATATAAAGAATGTGTGAAGGTTGGATCTTACAACTTTATATTCCAGATAAACACATTAAAATTTGCTGAGTCTCTGTAGTGGATAATAATGCTGATGATGACAGGAAAATGAATGGGAAGCAAAGCAGAATGAGTTTGGTTAGGGCACTTATTACTGCCTGGTGAAAGGTTAGCATAATACTAAAAACCTCTATTTAAGTATATAGCAATATTCTTTTTGCTAGGGAGTAAACTCCAGGATAAATGGCCAGTGAATCAATAAATGCTCCAGTTTGTGGCCTGAGAGTTCATTTATCATGAACCATTTATCTCCTCACATACTTTCCCATAAAAAACAGCCTAATTAATTTTCATGGAGACTCCTTAGGTTGTGGTGGTATCAGCACATACTAAGAAATAAAAAAAAATGACAGAAAAGCATATCTGTAACTGCACTTAAAGATAGTCAGAAAGGAGTAATTATTTTATTATTTCTAAACTAACTTTCTGAAATAAACAGAATTAATAATGCATTGATAGTCTTCAGTAAACAGTATGTTTTGAGGAATTATATCAGAAAATACTCATAACAACCCTAAAGCAATTAGTGTTGCGACAATTATTGTATGAATATTCAGTAGTGCCTGCACTGCAATCTAGTTGGTCCTCATGGAAGGCTTTACTTAGGACACACATTATTTAGAAGATCTGAGAAGCTGTTTTTTCGTTTATTTGATGTAAAACCTAGTAAAATATTTACAGAACCAGCAAGGACGCATGTCTTGTCTATGTGCCTTTTAACATGGTTCAAAAGTCAGATGTAAAAAGAATAACGGTTACTGTAGAAAAAAACTTTCAGAAATTGGAAAACAGAAGGCATTAGACTATTATATCTGTTTCTACATCATTAGAGAACTGAGACAAAGCTCAAATTGATAATCACTAATGAGGTGTTTAGTAGGCATAATAATTAAAATATTGTATTTGACAAAACAAAGAACATTCTGTCAGCTTTCATTATCTGAAGTTGGTTTTAGTACAAAAAATGCACTTCAGCTTGATGATGTGGTAAGGCTCGAAAAATTAATAAAATTATTTGGAAAGCGCATTTCTCTGCAGTTCTATTTATGCAGTGATAAATGCTCTTAGAAAACATGGAAAAAACTGACTGCCAATTCACTCATCATCCTAAAGGTAGATCATTGAGAATGCCTCCCTTTTAGAAATGTGCTTTATGTTGCAGACAACATGACATTCTTGGAAGGGTGCTCATTCTCCATGCATCCCTCCAGACTATGCATACTGTAGTTTTTTGGCACACCAAATTCCTTCTCCCCTTTTTTTCACCCTTTTTTTACTTTTAAAAATTTCTTAAAGGCTCATTTTCTCCAGGTTTCAAAACCAAGTTTTCTGACAAACCCTCTTCAATAATATAATGCAGTTTTTCATCTGAGGTCAAGACATATTTTATGTAATCTACCTATTTTAGGATTACGAAATTCACGCTGCTATGCTTATTGGATGACACATCTTTGTGAGGTCCAACATTTAGTAACATTTTAGATAATGTCTTTGTCTTAATCACTGCAAGGTGATTCATTTGCTACACATGTTGTACAAGCAATGGGCTTTACAAAATTATGATTAGAAGAACATTATAGTGATCTTTCTTTCATTTAATTTGCATTCTAGCATAAAGAAATTATCTGCAGTACACAAAAAAGCCTTAGTGTCTTACATTTTTCTTCTGAAATGATAGCTCTTTTGTTAAAAGAACCCTTCAATTCATTATATTATGCCAAGAAGTAGGACAAAATTTCATAGGGGGAAAAAGTCTCTCCAAAGAAATGTTAGCTTCTCAGAAAAAAAGTAAGGGAAATTATTAAAATACCTCAGAGGATCCCATATGTTTTACAATCTCCTTGGAAACATGAAAGAAATACTCTTCACCATGCTTGGGAGGTGGATAGAGGTTGAAGGTGTACCTGCATTGGTTACTTAACCCCGACAATACTAATGATGCAAATTTGGAGTCCCTTGGAATAAGAAAGCATTCCTAACAAAAAATTTCGAAGTGCTAGGTGATTTTAGTTTTTCTTATGTAAGGTAAAAAAATAACTTTCAAGTACTTTCACTAATACCTTTGCATTACTGTGCATTTCTGTCAAACAGTTTTCATGGGAACAGTTTTTCAGGGTTTTTTTGGACTGAGGAAATCATTTATACTGCTCACAGGTATTATTGCTGGTCTACTGATTGCTTATAAATCAGTTTCTCCGATTTGACCTGGTTTAAGAACCTTGAAATACTTGCTTACTGTGCTAGGGTGAAAAAATCCACAACAAACCAACAAACTTTAACATGTTATTTCAAATCAGGGGGGGAGTTATGTCTTAAAAAAATCAGTTATTTTTTATGGGGATGTATGTTTACACAGTGTTACTCAGTTTCACTGTCTCAGTGGAACAGCCCTTGTTAGCAACCTGTGAGATATGATGAGTGTGGTTTTCTCTCAAAAATGCAGTAAAGTGTCCTGAGACTAGGGAGCACTGAGTGCACGTGTACCATAGCAAGAAGCAGAAGCAAGAAGCAGGTTCTCTTAGTTAATAAAGAGGGATGCATTTCAGTAGTTACACCACTTTTGGCTTCTGAACTATATCACCGCTGTGCAACTTGAGCTGTGCCAGGGAGACATACCCACCACAATGGACTGTTGATAAACAACTTGACTAGTCATTTAAATAGCCAAATTTCATTTATCTGCCCAAAAGTTTTCAATTGAATGTATTTGTTTCTACAATTATCTACCACTTGTCACCATATACAACCAAGCAAAAATAAATCCATTTCTGAAGTGGCCATATGAAATCCTAGCAGCAGCATGTATTTCTGGATTTTTGTAACATTTGAATCATGGATGGTGAAAAGATAGTGGTAAACCACTACAATGCTCTACTGCTATTAAACAGTGTCCTCGGAAAACAAGATATTGAAGCTTATCTGTTTTACTTTCCTACCTTCTGACTTTCTTTCATTCATCATCATTTCTGACAGTCACTGACACAGAGAAATCTAGTATGCTTTTCATAGAGAGAAAAGCCTTGGCCAAAAGGTTTGAAAAAATCGCAAAGGTCTGCCATTTTGTTTTTTTGTTAATCAGGTATGTTTCGGCTTTAACTCCATTTACTTGTGACTAGAACACACCATTTCTTTTAGTTACACTTACATCATGACACACTGACAGGCTATAAATTTCTGTCTCTTTAGATTTTAAAGATTAAAATAATGACAAAAGAAGCTATTTTTGAAAGATAGGAAATATAAGAAAGATTATTAATGTACTTTTTTGGAGAGATCACTCAAGAGAGAAAAAGAATACCTGCCTATGAAATCAACAAGTCTCATTTGGTTGAGAATACCTGCTTTGCTTCATTTCCCCCCTTTATTTTAACATCACTTCGACTTTGCTTAGTAGGTAGGTGGGGAAATTTCAGAGAAGTTGTGAATGTCACCCTCAGGAGCCCACATCAAGTATACAAACAACAAAGAACCCAAGCAATCTTTAATCTGGCAAACAAAGGCATAACAACTTGAACAAGCAGCATCTTGAGCAAAGAAAAGTGGAAAAAAAGTGCAAATTTTAACAGTGGGAATAATTAGCTGTTAGAATAGCTTACCATAAAAGGTAGGATCACCACTGCTCAAACTCTTTGAAAGAGTGTTTGTCTGAAAGAGATCTTATTCAAACAAAAATTGTTAGATTCAATGCAGGTATTACTTTGGATTTTATGCAAACTGTTAGACTAAATGAGCATACTCTTTAGCCTTATTGATAACTGAAAATATATGTCATTGAAAATAAACGTCATCCTTTAATATCTGTAATGTTTGATTGTACACATTGGTGTATATACACCAATAACTGATGAATTCTGTAAATTCCTTTGAACAATAACTTGCTAATGTCTTCAGCATCAAAGAAAAAGTGAGTTTGCTTGGGTCAATGGATTCAGTCATAACTTGTCCTTCAAAGGAATAAGGATTATGAGAAGTTGTGACATGATGCATGTCAGACGAGAAAGAAGATGCTTTTACCTCTACTTTTATTGGCAGTGTAGTCTATTATTTGTTATGGGTGCCTTATTTAACATTGTTTTCTTCAGATTTTGTTGAGGGAGATGCATTTTGTCTATTGCACATCCAGCTTACAGTCAGTGGAGAGGCAATTAAAGGATTTTATCAATAACTCTTGTGGAGAACAGCATACTGGGAATTTAAGATAGGCATCTCAGTCTATACATAAAGATTTGACCATTGTGTACACCCTTTCCCCTACATGTGTGTAAGAACACAGTTGTCAAACTGACTGGACAACTGAACAGTTCTTTAATAAACCAAAGCATGCTGAAATGATCTCAGAGCTGTCTAACAGAATCATACTGCATAGGACACAGTCTCATATGTCAAGTTCTGAACTGATGGCTGTGAATAAGAGAGCCTGTGCCACAATTTAATTTGTGCTCAAAATATTGATAAGTGTACCGTAAGTCCCCTAATGGACATAAAGAAACTCAGAATCAACTGTGCAATATTGAAAGAAAAATAAAGCGGCAGAAAAAAGTAAATATAGATGTTATGAAATCAAAGGTATTTTAAGCAACCCTGTTAATTTTTTTAGAAGAAAAGCTGGGGGGGAAGAAAGCAGAGATGAAGACAAGGGACTCTTCCCAAACTAAACAGAAGCCCAAACTCCAGACAAAAAATACTCTCTACATATGAGCTACTTTGAAGAAGAGTAGAATTGAAAAGAAGATTGGAAACCTAAGTAAAGGGTATGTATATCTATTAGTAAATACAACCTGTTCTGTAGTAAATACAACCAGGGACTGCTGTTTTAGAGAACACATTACACATTTTTGTACTGTGCAGTGCCACATACTGGGTATATTACAATGTACTGGATACTTCATTCTTCATCTGTGAAATCTTTCCCTGATTATCCTGAGTTCTCTTAAGAATTTTACATTGCCATCATAAATTTAACTTTGACAAAATCTTGATATTAGGCAGTGGATTGGTGCTTTTGTTTGAACACACAGACAGAGAAAATGAAAGAAAGTTAAAAAAACCCAAACATTAAGAATAATTATTTAAGAATAATTTAAAATTCTGGATGTAACATTAAATGGAGACCCTTCAAGCTGCCTTAGGAAACCTCTGAAAATTCTACACATGTCATAGGATGCAAAAGGATAATGAGAAGGGGGCAGGGAAGGCAACATATTAGGCTGCATCTCTTTTGTCTTCCAAATTGAAATCCTGGAGAACATTTTTCATATCTCATAGATCTATTTCCAGTGTATTATGTAAGGGAAATTTTAAACATAGTCCTTCAGTAGTGAAAGAAGAAGCAATTTCAGTTACTATAAGCCCTGCTCTAGTGTTTCCTCTGATAGGTAATCAATTAATTTGTCTTAAGTCATTTGTTTTAAGTCATGTTGACAAGTCTGATATCATTTAGCAAATATTTATAAGATATTGGCCAGTAGAGATTAACATGGACAATATAGTGGGGCAGAAGCATTAATTTTCTCCCCTCAAAAGAACATTATTCTGGTAGGCAAAAGTATATTAAAAAGTTACTTGGTTTCCATGCTATCGAAGGAAAAAAAGGGAAAATCGAAGGAAAATTTTCACATAATGAACAAACATTATATTTTTTTACATTAAGACACAGTAACACAAGGAAAGAAAGTGGAGCTAAAAGCCCACTTCACAGTCCTCTTGGATGTTTGAATGTTTTTGCTGACCTTCCACAGAATCAGAGGTTAATCCTGAGACTTGTTAATGTGAAGTGTAGGTAGTTGGGGCTGCTGAACAAAGAAAACTTGGGCTCAAAAAAAAGTAACCATAAATAACTGAATTTGCAAAGGCCATTCTTTTCTTCTTTTTTCCCTCACTATGGTCTGAGTAGAGATTGTCAAGGTATCTGTACTATACAGTTTCATTCTGCTTTCAGAACTATAAATTTCCAGATAGGACCTGTGTATCCATTTGTATGCATTGAATTAAAAAGATGAATAAAATGCAACAGCTGCAAGAGACTAAATTTGTTTGGTAACACATGTACATATACTTCCTCACCCACACTTTTCCCCCTCAAATAATTATTTCAAGTTGAAGAAAGTTTACTAAAAGTGTATTGAGAACCAATTATTTTGTTAGTAAAGAGAAAAGAGATGCAACTGAGCTAAGAATAGTTTCATGAACTGTGTGTTTCACAGTTTCTTTGACTGCAAAAAATGTTGAGAAAAGATTTAGTGTTGATACATATGGGACATTTCAGTTATTCCTGCTCACACATAGCTGGCCTCCCTGGTGGTGTAACTATACAAAGGTCAGACTTAACCCTTGCATTTTCTGAGATTCATACATTATTTTCTTTCTCTTAACTTCTGGACAAAATAAAACCAGTACAATATATCAGTGGTTCTGCAAGACCGAAGAAAATGCTGCCCAGTGAACTAATAAACCAATTTTAATCTTTCCCCAGTATGTAATAAAATGTAACACCATAACATATGTTCTCCTTTAAAAGTGAGTTTAAAAAGCAATTAATTTTAAATAAATCTTGGATTTCATGTTCTGTGAGTATAAAGACAAACAATGAGAAGTATTTTAAGTTAGACATTATAGCCATAGAACATGAAGTGTTTAAATATTTTCTCTGTAAGATTTAATCACACCAAGAAGTGTCAGTTTATCATAGTACCATTTCTTTATCTATTTGTATGCCATTGCATTTATTTCTACCCACTGCTGGTTTTTGTATCCAGACCCTGAAATGGATGCCATACGCTGGAGAATAGATAAGTACTAGTCCAAGGGACTCCTTCATTTTTTGTAGCATCTCATATCCTAGTCCTGCAGATTCCTACCTGGGTTTGCCGTGGCTTTCATCCAGAGCATTTATAACCCTCAGTGGGTTGTTTACTTGACCTATTCTCTGCAATTTCCTCATAGTATTTATTTACTTAAACCTCTAGCTTTCCATGGCCCCCTTATCACACGACCAAGGAATTGCAGGTAGAGATGAATAAAACACATGCATGCAGACCCTGTATGGAAATACATATGCCTTCACCCCTGCAAATGCTTTGTTTGCCATTTTTCACAAACTCAAGCTACATTTTTTGTTTTGGCTGCTATTGTGAGTAAAATCTTCCCTGATACCTCCCATTTTTAGAAAATGAAACAGACAACACTCACAAACCTAAGTTTCGATAGATGATCACTGTACAAGAAGACTTTTTTAAAAGACGGAAAACACTGAAATAAATACCCACAAATACTCCACTTATACTGATTTTGTAATGTGTTAGGAAGAATAAATGCAAAACTTAGTGTTTGGCTTTTGTAGGTTCTGCACAAATATTTTTTTTCAGTTTTATCCATGTAGATTCCCCACCCCCTCAATTTTTTCTTTCAGTTTCAAGTCAGAAACTCAAATTCTCAAGGCAAAATGGCTGAGTGTCACCTGGTTTAATGCTGAAATCTTGAAAATCTGCATATTTCACATCATGGAAAATTTTAACATGACCCATTTTGAATACAATTTATAACTGAAAAGAAAATGGATGTTTCTTTCCCCTTGCAATATAAAAATTATGCAGAAACACATTCTTAATTAATCTGTAGAGCTCAAGAATGTTTCGGCCATTCTCTCTTAAGGATATCCTAGCCTAATATTTTTCAGCATGCAGTTAGGCTTCCTCACTTTTCATAGAGGACTTTCTTTATTGATCCAATAATTTGAGGTTACAGTAGCTGCACAGTAGAAGTGCTATGAGCCTCATTATTCCTTTGGCAAGCCTCATTGATTTTGATGCTACATGACCATTAATTGCTAGTAATATCTCCTAATCCAGGTGTAATTGATTAAGAGTTAGAGCTATCTTTCTATTTGGTTTAAGAAACTACCCATCCTCATCAGAAAGCTGTGATATCATTAATTCTGCTCTTAAGTGAAATTAATAATCAATTTTCCTTCTGCTGTCCTTAATTTATACTGTAATAGGTACAAAACAGTCTATTTCGAATGACAGGGAAATTACATGGTAAAACAGATTCTTAAGCACTAACTGGAATCAGTATATTCATGGTGCTGAGTTAAAAAAAAAAAAATCAGAGCATTACTGTATAATCAATTATGCAGGATGCTGCAAGTGCCCAGCACACCTTCATAACAAATATATCGATCCTACCAGCACATCTATGAAAAAAAACCACTTTTGGGTTAATTATGTTCATTTTTGACCTTCAGAGGATCAATTCTAAATATAAATCTTCCCAATTGCACCAATGTATAGCACAAAACCATGTATTCAGACTCAGTGCTTAATGAGGCACCATTCTTTAGCAAAACTGATTTCAGTGTGAGTGTTTGGTCTGGGAACTGTACAATATAAAGACGCTGGAACAGCTTTGCAAGCAGAGAATGGTGTTATTTTATCACCATGTCAGCCTCATGTCTGCAGCACATCACGGAGACTAGTAGTAATCCGATGTTTATTATCTGAAGCACTTATGTACTAATGACTGAGGACTGATTAAAAAATGAGGTCCTAACCTACACTACATCCCACAATCTTTTTGAATAATGATTAATTTTTTCCTCTTTGATACTTTACTGATGTCTTACATCTATGCCAAGTCCTGCAGATTTTTCACAGAACTAGCACTTCTGTGCCTGTTTTGATAGGAATAGAGTTTACACAACAGTCTGTAACCAGCAAAGCTCCATACTAATTAGTAAATCACGTTGTTAATACCTCAAGCCTGACCATCGAGTGGCAAACTGCATACCATGCTGCCCCCTGCTGAAGCATAAAGAGCTCATGTCTAACACTATGTTAAACAAGATAGCACTGATATGTGAAAAAAAAACCCAAACCCAAACCAGATCACTCAACAGTGGTATGTATTAATTTAAAATTGTATTTTTTTGTTGGCTTGTGCATTCTTACATGCCTTATTAATAGTTAACTACTTAATTGCAAGGTTGGTTCATGGTAAAGTATAGCCTGGTTTCTGTAGTTGCATGATTCAGGATATTATGGAAATTCAGATTTTAGCACTGAAATCATGTTCATATTGTATTTTGTATTTTCTTCCGTGATACTAGTAAAATATTCCTTTTTTTTCGTAATGGAAAACCATTCGCTCTTACTAAAGAAAAAAATCCTCAGCATACTGTTTCCATTGTTAATCACAGTAATGAAAACTTAGTATAGGATTCAACATATAGTCTATATGATAGTGAGTAATATGCTGGAGGTAGTTATTATGCTATTGATTTTCTGAAGACACAGATAAAAAGTAATACTGGATAGAGATAATGATCGAAAATCAATTGCTGACTAAAAACTGACTTATTGTTGACATATTGAGTACTTCCAAACAAAGACTACTCTTGGAGGAAAGAGGTTATTGAGTAAGAAAACAGTAACAGATTTCAATTTATTTTTAATTTCTTTAACTTCTGTTTTAATAACACTCTGAAATAAAAATATAAATAATTATGAATTAACTTTCCCACATCTCTCACCTGCGTGTTTAGTCAAAAGTTTAATGTAAGTTTGGTGCAAGGTTTTACCATTCTGACTTGAAAGTAGGTTTTATATCTGTTTTAGAAACAAGTGAAGAAGAAAGATAATAGTTAAGTGGATCAGGCACTGGTTTATCTCCATTTTCAAACTGAGAAAGTGCTGCCAAAACTATCCTGAGAATGGCTGGATTTAAACAATGATATCTTCTGAGACCAAGAAGGAAGACAAGTAAACAAACAGAAACAGAATTGTTACATCTGAACAATTGGTTGAAAATATATTTTATGGCAGTCTGATGTGAGGGTAGGGAGAGAGGGACCCATGGCCTGTGACTGTTATACAGTTTTCCTGACCACTTGCTGTACTGTCAACATTTTCCCTGGCTTTTTTAACCATTGCTGGTCTATGAGAATAGTCTATAAACACACTGTGGTGTAGCAGCTACCCATTTCCACTCAGCTAGCTCTCCTTTGTTCAGATTGATTCCTGCTCATTCCTAAAGGCTCACCACTTTGATTCACACCAAAGTGTGACTTAGCTGCCTTTGCCTTCTGGGTGGACTATGCCAGCCCTTTGTGCCTTACTTTAACTTGTGCCCATCTGCTTCCCTCCACTCTGCTTCGTGGAGGGGAACATATGGCCCTAAATGCTTAACTCTGATTTCCTGCCACACCTTCAATTACACTGCCATATGTTCTAGTATCATACTGTAATTGCTGATAGTTAGTGCTAGAAATACAAAAGGGGCATTTCACAAGCCAACAGGTTTACTTCTGCTATATAATAAAGCTGAAACAGCTGTCACTGTACCATTCTCCGATAATCTCCTCACTTGCTCTGCACACAAGACTTTCATAGTTTTATGTATTTAAAATCACACAATCAATCCTTGCTTATTATTTTTCTCTTCTCATCACTTTAGGAATCAGCAAAGAGAAAGCTTATTTTCACATTTTTCTGTTGCTTCATATTTTCTCTGTAACCCCTTGTTCTCCACGGGAAGCTCTTTGGGTCCCTGTTACTAGGGAGAATATATATATCAGAAGTGTCAGAGAACAATGCAACTATTTATTTTACAAGGATGTTATTTTCTAGGGAATGCTTTGCTTTTTTAACTACATTACATTGCTGCCTAACTAAGAAGATCTAAACCCCACTGTTTTTGCTGTAATAAGTAGGACAGTACTCCCTGTGATATTTTTGCATTGCAAGCATATGGTTGCAGTTTAGAAAATCTACTGGAAGAACATTTGTGCAGTGTGCAAGCACTCTGGATTTCTATTATTCATGGTGACAGTATAAAAGCTTCCACCTCCTTTAAATCATGCTTAATGCTGTCTAGCATTTTTTGTCTTTCTGTTCTTTCTTGTTTCCTTTTTTTTCTGCCTAAATAAATTTTATTGATTACAGAACAACTTACTTAAACATGAAAAATGCAGATACGTTTAAAATTAAACTATAACCTTAGGGAAAACCCTCTGTATGGACACCAGAGCTCAGGTTTAGTAGCTGGATTGCAGTGAGCACATATGACAGGTGACTGTCCAACAAGGAGTTATTTGTGGCACAAGATAAGCAACATGCAACCAGCAAAACATTTGTTTATTTTAAGATGGTGGTTCACACAAAATGAGGTTTGTCACAGGAACACAAATACCAGGTTCAGCAATAATATAGTTTACATCCAACGAACAATCTAGTATAAAAGGAAAGGATAATCTACTTCTAACAAGCCTTGCTTTCTAGAGTCCTATTTATCTATGTATACTTATCTGTCCTATTTATCTAAGTGCATACATATACTTAGATACTCATGAAAGATTTTATGAGTCTGATATTATCATATTATAAAGCCATCTCCTTCACTGCCCTAAAGTATAATTCACAGCTACTGAAGCTTGAAATGTTTCTCTTGCTTTGTATTGTTCTTTCGTTTGTTTTGTTTTGTATTTTGGTTTTGTTTTTCAACTGCTTTACAAAGCTATTTGTTGGTTCTGTACAGAACTCTTCATTTGATATAGCATGCTGTCACCTAAATCAGAAAATTGACTGCTTACTCATTTGACTCTACCAATTGCTGACCTCTGCTAGGCTTTCTTCATGAGTTTAAGTAAATTGCACTTTCTGTTGGAAACATGAAGGCCACTTACTCTTCAGCCCCTTATCTCTGGCATAGGCCACAAGCATTGTGTCAGATCTGGGACACTCTATAATAATGAACTGGCATGGCAGCTAAGAATGTCTTCTGGATTGTCTTGCCTACATAATGACTCATTTATTGTTTCTTTTATGGTTCTGACTAACGATTGCTTTGTTCATATTTACCAATATATAATATCACCTCAAGATTATTTTTTTAAGATTAAATATGTTTTTTAAAATTCAATACAGAGCAACCTCTTTTGTCTCCTTTTTAATTTTCAGAGAATAACCTTTTATGGGACTGTGTCTATTTCTATTTTTTTTTCCAGATGGTCAGTGCAAAAGGATGCTGATCTTTGTTGTATTTTCTACACTGTAAAAACATCTGCAAATATATAATGGATACAAGACTGTCAGCTTTCTGCTCAATCAGCTCAAAAGAATTGCAATAGCATGATATAACATCTAAATATATTCAGTATTAGTCAAAGGAGAATTTATTATTGAAGCAACATTTAATAATATCTAGGGTAAAGCTGACATAATTATGATTATTTGGAGTTGTGTCATTTTGTTCTAGATTCCCATTCTAATGAGATGCTGCATAAAAAGCTAACTAAGAGAAAATTATATTAACATAAATATGTTCAATAGAAACACACATTAATAATAGTTGTGACCTCCAGGTAAAATGAAACAGTTATTTACCATAACTTTCAGTAATTACACAAATCATCTTCGGCTTTTACGGAATCAGTATTTAGATACGTTGTTTAGACTCAATGTGCCTCATTATGCCATTTTTAATGAACTGGTTGGTTAACATTTTGTTTCATAAAATTATCTCTTACTAATAAAGGAAAATTATCTCTTAATTCGCAGTGGCTTTTGGGTAACTTGTAAATTGAATTATGTGTGGTGTCTGAAACTCATGATTCTTCCTTTAGTTCATAAATTTCAGCACAAGACTTGTACAAGTAAAAGAGCTGGGCCTTTTGCTCCGACATTCTAAAGTCAGTGCTTCTTGGCTGCAGAATTACTTCTCTTCAGGCTTTTAAAATACAACATCTTTTCCAGTGAAAATTAATACAGTGTCTTTTTTTAAAATACAGTGTGTTTTAACACAAAAATAAGACTAAATTTTGTTTAATTACTTGCACTTTTAATTAACTCCTATTTGTTCTATTTGCTTTTCTATTTGCTGTTAGATTTGGTCATGGATTTTGGAGAGAGCTCTGCCTATGCTCTGCAGTGTCTGTGCCTCATTATTTAAAACGATGCAATGAAATGCTACCCTTTATCTATTAAGTTCCACTATACAGCAAGAAAATGCTAGAAGAGGAAGGGGAAAAACATTAAAGAAAAACTGACAATAGTGTTGGAAAAAAATACTGGAGGCAGTCATATCCTCGACTATACAGAATTTTGTTTCATACAGGAGATTTGCCTTCTTTTTCCAAGAATTTGCAAGAGTGACAGCAAATCTGCAACCACATTAGTCATTCTGTCAAGGATGGAAAAACCTAGAAAGAAAAAGATAATAATTGCCAAAGAAAACAGACACAGGCCTCAGCAGATATAAATTGGCAATGCTGTTTACTCCACACGCTCTACTCAACATGTTCCAGCTGTGCACGTGTCATTCAAGCGTCCAACTGCGTCTATGCAGACTATTCTGAGGCTCCTACCTAATCAGCTTGTGGAAGCACAGTACTCCATTTGTTCAATTTGCCTGCATGGAGGAAGACATGACAGATGTATTTGAAGCAATGCTAAAAACTGCCATGAATCCAGCAGATACCAATCTCAGCTAACAAGTGAGTATTCTAATGCCGCAGCAGCAGCACATAACCACTCAGGTTTATATTCTGCTGTTTAATGGTGATGTATATAAAGGCTCATATACAAGAAGTTCATAGAGTCATCAGATGATAGAGGAGAATGCCGGATAAGGAACAGAGCTCCAAATATGACGCAGCCCGCCCTCTCAATGTCCACTCCGGTCAGCCCAGCTAGCCCCCGAGGGCAGAGCTCCACACCAGGAGTGGGCCATCTCCCGAAAGATCGAACACCAGGAGTATGGCTAGGGCCAAAAGCCCTGGAAGAAAGACGCGTGTCCAGGAAAGACGAAAGGATCGGGTGAGTCCTTCGATGGGTCCAAGGGAAGGCTTGATTGAAGGGGGGTCGGAGGAGGACAACTGAAGACGAGGGGAGGGAACCACCAAAGGCGAGGATTACAGATTGACATCAACTTAAATATGGGGGAGGTCCAAGAGGAGGGTACAATTCAATATCCATTTGGGGCACTCTGAGGGAGGAACACAAGGTGGGGCCAAAAACTTGAACAAGCAATAGTGGAGAACATAGGCGGGACATACAAAACTATAACAAATCATATATTGAAAGAAGGATAAATGACAAAGAACTTTCTAGTGGACTGGCAGGGGCCAGGGAGGACTGACAAGGGCTGGGGAGTGGTTTGGAGCTGACAAACAGGGAACTTTCTAGGCACATGGGAGGAGCCGGGGAGGATTGACAAGAACTTGGGAGTGGTTTGGGGTGGGGTGATAGGGCAAGGGCGGGAAAGGGAGACCTGGAGCAGACCATTATAGGGGAGGGACACGGGGAAAAACGATTACAACAACTGGGTAAAACAGAATAACAATAAACTTAAATCAACGCACCGCAACACAAATAGTTTTTGTAGTTTGTACATTGTTTTGGAATAATCCTGATTGCTTTCTGTGGTCTTCCTACTATGTTTCAACTGTGAGTCGCAAAGGAATTGCAGCATTCTATTTTATCTACATTCATCCTTCACTGATAATGATGTATTATGATAAAGGCCTAACATAAAACAGTTCCTGAAAAACCACTGTATTTCAGTTTAGTGTTATCTATAAATCATCAGCGAAGCAGATTTACAATTTGACATTAATAGTTCCATATATGTGAGTAGTACAAACAAAGTTTGCTTGAAAATGTCTTCATGCCCTTCATCTCTTTTGTTTCTTATTCCTCATGGTAGACTCCAAATCTGTGTGAGTTATCTGTAGACTTCTTTTCAGAAAAATACGGTGCTCTGCTTGATATGATTCTGCCTAGAGAAAACAAAAGCTTCAGCAGCAGTCCACTATTTCCTGAATACTTAATTTATTATGAATTTACACACACACGTTTCAAGGGGAAATTCGCTACTGAGAGTAAAACAATCATATATTTTGGACCAGCATTAAATATTTAATAGACATTTGCCTTTATAAAAACAACATATTCCATAATCACATGTGCTTGTTAGCAGAACTTGGTATTTAAAGTACATAGATTTTTAGCTGTAATGGAAAATATGTGTACTTTAACCGTATAAGGACTTTGACAATCTTGGATTCGCAACAGTAAAGAACTGGCAATTACTATTCATCATCACTCGAAGTCTTATGTAAGTATCTGAAATTGATTAATTGAAAAATAAAATATGAGACAAAAGCAAGGGACATGAAAAGATCTTGCTTTCACACTGAACTTTTTGCTAAATTTGGAACTTGATGTGACCTGGGGGACCACTTGCTCACACAGATAACACTAATTATTCAATCAATTAATTTTGACAGGATTTTGCCAAGTAGCAGTGGAATTCTGCATCTGATTATTCCCTCCAAAACACATCAGGATGCTGACATTCAGTAGGAAGAAACAGAAATAGGAAAAAAAGACAACCACCCTAGGTTACAGCACACTTGGCTTTATTCCCCTAGTCACACCACCATACAGGGACAATTGACAAAACATACCAGGTACCCTTTTATTTATGGCTTTTGAGTACTCATCCTGCCAGGGCTTGGTACAAGCCTTTCACTTGGATTCAGCACAGGTTCAAAACAGACTAATTGTCAGACAACTTCATCAGGCCAGCAAACGAGAATGCTTTGTCACCCTTGTGCTCCAAGAAGACAGTGTTGGCTTTCCCAGCAACTAACACACTCTGCATCAGCGTGAGCATGGAGCTGTCTCGCCACAAGGGAAGATATAGGAGCCACTCTGCCATGAAGGCTCACTTGCTGTGTCCTTGGTCTCCTTTGAGGAAAGAAGCTGTGAGTCTGTAACTGCACATTTCATTTTCATTTGAGCATAAGACTAATTTTCATGTGAGCTTCTACCTTTGTTAACACCCTGTGATGGAGAAGCATACACTCTGCTGGCTCAGCATGATGTTCTCTTGAAGTGACCCACCTGACTGCAAAGGGGATCCTTAGGCCTCAGTTCAGGTTCTTAACTAACCTTATGGTTTTTTCCTTCTCTAAATGAAGTTTTTAACATGTATGCATGGTGGTTTTCTTTTGTTTTCTTTATAGAAGAAGCTTTCTAAACATATTGCTCCACTTTATTTTGCATCTTTTGCAAGAAACTAACTGAATAGAACTGAGATGAAGCTAAATAAAAAATAGCATGGATGAAACAAATTAAAGGATTCTGAAATACAAGCTTCTGTGTTAGTGAATCATCTATGTGTACAGTCATCAGTACAGTAATTTAGTTACAGCAATAATACACAACTCATCCATGAAAAACCTGTAAAATGCAAGAGCTTCCAAAAATATTTAAAACAAATTTTTGTAACAGCAAGTGAACTAAGAAATTATTTTGTCTAAGCTGACTAGAGATTTATGGCAAAAGCAATGATTTCCTCCTCCTCTTCCACTTCCATAATACAATACAAGTGAAAATATTTATTGGGATGGTCAGTGTAATAGGCACTAAAAGAAAATTCATGCCTTTTCATTCCACATTCATTCACACAGTACTATATCATTCCATCACAGTACAATTCATTCCACAGTACTATGAACTGTGGAAATGTCCTGAAGTCCAGAATTTTCTTCCCCTTCTAATTTATATATCATTTTGCAGAAATAATTGAAAATGCATACTGACAGCCAGTGAAAAAACTTTAAAATGCGGAAAAAGAAAATAGAAAATAGATAAAGAGATAATTGAAATTTAGTTTGTTATATTACCCTGAATGGTATTTCTCAACTGCACTGTTGCTTTGTGAAGAAGCTGGAACACAGGACAAAGATGTAAACCCCATACTGATCTGACTAAAGACTTAAAAAGACATGAATTTTTTTTTTTTTCATAGCAACAATAAAATATTCTTCGTATGATTTACAGCAAAAAGAAAATCTCTCTTTGGAATAACACATTTATATACAACTATAAATACCAGGTCAGCAGTGAAGAACCCAACGGCTCTTTGCTGATCAGAGTAGAGTGAGTACAAGTCAGGCTCTTTGGCAGCATCTAATAGGCATATTTATTCTCATAGAAATCTTCAGCATCGTTGCTCACAGCACAGCTGGGACATAGGTAAGGAACTGACCATTTTGGAACAAGGTAATGTGTCTTTAACTTGCAAATCTGATGCAGTGTCTATTTTTCCCATGCCAAAGCATGGATGAGAGCTAACACATGATTAATCATAAGAATTTGTGGTTCTCCATATGGCTTTCTCAATCAGATGCACATGCAGCCTTATTCCAATTTTTGTTATTCTTTTTTTATTTAAAAAAAAAATTCAAAAAATAATGAGGTGGGGGTTTTCAATATACATTTCTTGCAAGTTAAGAAAATGATAAATATTTGGATAAATTATTGTTTATCTCATAATAATTTAATTATGGGAATAATGGGAATAAATCACTTAAATACATTAAATATATTAAAAATATATTTAAATCACCAAAAAAAATTTAGAATATATTCTTTACTGTTACTTCTTGTAGGAAAGTAATTGCACAGTTAATAATACTTTTGATACTCTTGTTAGTAGACAGAAATTAGGATATCATTATAAAACATCATGTTTCTCTGAAATCTGCATTCATAGTACAAGTGCCGGTAAGTAGCAATACCATCAATAAAAGAAGCATGGGTAAATTTAAAATAAATCCGTAATTTGAAGAAGTATAATGAGGAAATGAGCACAACTAAAAGGAGTCAGTTTCACAGACAATTAACACCATGTTAATCACAGACAAGAAAAACATTTTGTCACTGTAAGCTTACAGAGTTTCTCCAAAATGCATGAGACCCCAAAAAGACAGCACAAGGAACCAGAATGAGCACTAGAAATAGCAGCTGGCATAGATATTAATGAATACTGCCATAAAACTGAAAATAAAATAAAAACTAATTTTGTGTCTGGTATAAGACACAGATTCAAAAACTGGTGTCCTGGTTTGGGACTCATTTATCCCAATACAGAGTAAATACAACCAAAATGCAACAACAGGTTTCTTGCACTTTCTTGAGCCCCACCTTGGGTGCCAAAAAGCATTTGTCCTCGTTTGGGACAGATTTGGGAGGAAACTTTTGCAGTGGTCTCCTTTAGAAAGCAAATTAAAGCTGCCCCTCCCCCAGCCAGTTTGGGAGGTAAATCTCCTTCAAGAAAAGTGGAAAAAACTCTGTGTTTGACAGGAAGAGTACTCACAAACATGAAAAAATGAATAATATTTAAATATGGAACGTCTTGGTGTTCTGAAGAGACAGTAAATTCAAAAAGTCCTTCTGTGGACCAGAGGGAGAGAGTTTTTTTGTGGGTGTGTCCTTGGCTTTCTCTCAGTCTCCTCAGTCTCTCCAGTTCTTGTTAACGTAAAGTGTTAGCCAGTTCTCTTCACAGTTTACTTAGACAAAACAATCCTTTTCCAGCCAAAAACCAAGGACACCATTCCAGCTTCAGGCCCAAAAAGTATAAACAACAGCGAATTGAGGAGAGCAGTCTGGGACGATGGGACTTCATAACCTGAAGCTGTAATTGGACAATTAACCCCAATATGTAAATGGACCAAAACTTAGAAAAGGGTGAAAACTCATGACTAGGAGTCCACCTTGGGTATAGCCTCAGCCAGGTTCTTGTACTACCCAAGGTGTATCCTTTAAAGGCCTTTTTATTCCTTTAACACTGTCTAGCCTCTGTTTCGGGTAGCCTCTCAAGGCATCACTACAGACAACACAGTCTGTGAGAAGGAATTCTGGGGAGCAAGTGAAGTTTCTGCAGACAAACAGCATGCTGCTTCTCTCCCCCTTCACTCTCAGAACCAGTCCTAAAGGCACAGAACTCAATATCCATCATAAGCAGAACAGGCTGAGGATACAAGCACCATAAAGTCACCCTAGGACAAATGCAAAAACAAATAGCATGTGAACATGACAACAGATTTTTGAAGAGTGGATTGCAATGAAAAGAAACAGTGTATGATAAGAACTATCTTCACATCAAATTCACTTCGCCTCCTTTCTGCTGCTCATTTGTTGACAACCAATGTAGTCCTAGGCTAATTACTCCTTTCATCCATGCATATGTTGGTTTCTCATCAATGGAGTGGTGCAAAATCAATAGAACATTTCAATGAGCATGAGGTGATCTTTTGAGGAAGATCTTTCTGAAAGAAAACCAAACCCAACAACCTCCTGTACCACGGCCAAAAAAGATGGAAAGGGTGATGTGGGTAGAAGATGTTTGACATTGAGACGAAAATGTGTCAACCCAAGTGGCTGCAGAAAAAACTGAAATCCTGGCAAAACTTAATGTTCTGAAGGTCTCATAAGTTCACCAGAGGAAACCAAGAGGTAAATCAGGACAATAGGGCCTCTGTGGCAGCTCTTCCTATTCAGCCTTTCTGAGCATTAATTTTGCATTTACAGACCTAAGCCATAGAAAACCAGAGCCACGGTATATCACTGCACACATGACACTGTGACAAAATAGGCTTTGTTTATTTATTTGTGGCCCAAATATTCCATCCTGCCCATATCAGTTTCATACAAATGTAACACACTACTCCAGTGTCTTCATAGTTACACCAGCTTCACAGCTAGTACTGCAACACAAAAATACTCTCTGATTTCCATGTATTTGGAAAACTTCAGGCTTTTCTTCTCTACTGACTGGCATTTAGTATTTTCATTCTCTTATGACTTTTTTTTTTTTTTTTAGCTTTGACTAGGGAAACTAAGGAAACTCTTCAATTTCCAGTGAAAATATGAGATTACCACATTATGCTGTCATGTTGTTCAGTATCTTTCTTTAAATTAAATGCACACATACATAAAGACAATCAGAAATTTTTTTCCCCCAAGGGTTCTCGAAGGAAATTTCTTTGGGTAGTTTCAGCATTATTAGGAGCAAAGCCACTATATATTTTGGACAGGGTAGAAAATTAGTGCAATTTTGTATAGCTGTGTTATTACTGAAAGGACAGAACCAACATTTTCAAAAGTGTTTGAGTAGTGCTGGACAGGAGAGGACTGCATGTTGGCATAAGAAAAGAACTTTTTACAGCCTTTGTGACACCATAATTGTCATTTGTTTCCTTAATCTCATTGGGCTGTGTTTGCCTTCTCCCACCTAAAATGGTGACTTTTATCTCTCTTCACTGTATTCAAATTGATAGATTGTTAGATTTTTTTCATGCACCTATTTTATAGTAGAAGCCAGTAAAATGAAACTTCTATCCATCTCTACCTCTCCTGTTGCAAAGAATTATTTGTGGAGATTCCTCCTCAACCTTTGTGTGCCCTGCTGTAAAAACTGGAATCACTTGGTCTCATTAGCAGAGGCTTCCTCCCCTCATGCTGTCACTCAGTGATCCTTTTTGGGAAAAGTGTATTTTTCCCAACAGGGTATGGTTGGGTACTTGAGCATGTACTGAGGAAAGATTTCTTTATGTTTCACTGAATGGCTTGAATCAGGCTTCCCAACCCCCTCCTGTCTGCAAGGCAGAAAGAATTGCATCATTGCAAGCAGCACAGCCAGCAGCTCTTTTTCACGGTGAAAATATCCCTCTCTGTGTACTGCCTTGATTTGTAATATAAATATGGGTTGCTGTCTTTCAACTATACTGTCCATTCTCCTGAGGCACTGTTGCAGCTTGACCTGCTCCGAAGGTTGAAACACTTTAGATATACTGCTGTACTTGCAATTCCTCTCACTCTTTCGAATGCTTGATCTTAGATCTCTGACTGTAACAATGCCACAATAGCTCAAAAAGACTGTTAGCTAGCTTCTAAACCAGCTGGCTTCTTTCTTACTCTTTGATTTGACTTTTCTCAGGGGGAGCTGGAATACCTGAAAACACAAAACCTGCACTAGAAAATGCCTTTTTTTTTTCCCCCAAATCTGCTTCAGATCACTTTTTTTTCCCTCTCATTATGTGTTAATATCTGGGCTTTACTGAGGTTTGTCTGTGGGTTTATTTCTGGTTTTTGTTGTTGTTGTCATTGTTGGTTTTTGTTTTGTTTTGTTTTGTTTTGTTTTGTTTTGTTTTGTTTTGTTTTGTTTTGTTTTGTTTTGTTTTGTTTGTTTTGTTTGGTTTGGTTTGGTTTGGTTTTTTTTTTCATTCAAAGCTTTATTCTTTATACTATTCTCTTAATACTCATGTAAATCAGTCATTAAAAAGTGTCTCACATGCACTTTTAATTTTTAAACCAAGTTTCTTAAAAGGAAAAGGCTTATTTAGTCATTCTACCAGACTATTATTTCTTCACCATAATATTTTTGAATCTTGGCCAATTTCAACTGTACAAAAATTGAGAGGCACAATCTAAAAAATAGCAATACTCTATATTTATGGAAAAGAGTAATGGTCGCTTAACAGTCAGGGCATACATACTAAAATTCTCAAGAATGTCAAATGCCACAATATTAACTCAAGAGACTGTTTGGCCTGCCAGCTGGCCATTCAGCTCACTTACTTATCAGCTAAACAGCACATATGTAGTTCCAAATCAACTGTAATACATGCCATCTAGTATCTAAAAAAAAAATTTAAAAAAAATGGGTGGAAGAAAAAGAAATAGAGAATGAAGAAAATTGAAAATAAAGTGATGGTGTGGACATGGTGGCATAGATAGTGATTTTCTAAGGTTGTGGAATGCATATGCTGGTGTAGAGCTTGCAGAACGTTTGACTGACCAATCTGTATTCTTTGTTGGTGGCCTTTCCCCACTTCTATCCATTGACAACTGTAATAAACAGATTGCATTCATTTTTTCTTTATTTCCAATTTTCACATTTGGATTGTTACGGGTTATTTCACGTGAAAATACAGCTTGCCTGAGATCCTTCCTAATTCCTGAAGCTTTTATTTCTAGGAGCTGTCTTGTTTCCACATGACCGCAGGTATGTACCTTGCTGGAGTGATGGCTGTTACTATGCTTAATGTGTTATAAACCACTCAACATGAAGAGTTCGGTGTTCCTGATTTAAGTGGCCAGCTTAGCAAGGATACATCAGGAAGGATTGGGCAGAGCTGTTTCCCAGGGATAGCATGAGCAGGACCCCAGTGGGGTGACAGGGTAGGGCAAGTATGGCTCCTGATGTGTTGAACCACCAAGGTCCTTGACAGTGGCCAGGGCCAGCCAACAGTCACATGAATCTGGGAAAGTGAGAGGTCCAGCTAAGTATTCCATCCAGACAAGTGAGGTTAGGCTTGGAAAGGCCAGGTGTGTCAACAGCACAACCCAGGCCATGGATGTGCTCAAGTACAGCTCCCATGCCCAAGCATGGACGACCTGGGCCAAGGTCCCAGCGCAGCTGGTACATCACACTCTGCACTGCTCAGCACTTTGGTGGTGCCTACTGACTGAGACCTCACAGCTGGAGATGATATTTAATGTAAAATTGGGTTATTAGTATTTTTTTCCCATGTTTGTTTTCTTGTGGTCTTGTTTTGTTTTTGTGGGGTTTTTTTTTGTTGTTGTTGTTGTGGGGTTTTTGGGGTTTTTTTTTTGGTTTTTTTTTGGGTTTTTTTGTTGTTTTTGTTTGTTTGGTTGGTTTTTTTTGTTTTGTTTTGTTTTGTTGTTGTTTTTTGGTTTTTGGTTTTTGTTATTTGGGTTTTTTTTTGGTTGTTGTTTTGTTTTGTTTTATTGTTTTTTGGGTTTGTTTTTGTTTTTGGTTTAGTTTGCCTTGGTTTGGTTTGATTTTTTTTTGTGGTTTTTTTTGTGATATCAATTTATGGTTAATTTAGAGGCATGGACTATTGGGTAAGAACAGCAAAACTGGAACAGTGTCTAGGCGCTACTAGTTAAGCTGGTCACTCATTCCCCACTTCCAGTGGGATAAAGAGGAGAACCAAAAAAGGAAAAACCCATGGGTTGGGATAAGAACAGACTAATAATTGAAAACCATGATGATGATGACGATGGTGATGATGATAAATGGCAGCAGCAATATGGATATATTATTATTAAAAATGGTTCATATAATATTGATGTTATATACTATGATAATAATTAAACAGGTGTTGAAATCCCAGAGGTGAGGAAGTCTTAAACTATGTGTGTGTAGAAACCTTTACAAAATGCCCTTCTGTTACCTTACTGGAAGATGACAGTTGTCATAAGGCTAGCAGGTACAGCAAGATAAAAATATCACTTCTCATTTTGGCCAACATTTTCAAGGGCAGTAATTTCCATTGTAAATGGTGGCGTCCAACATACCTCATTTCCTGCAAATGTAGGATGTTAGTGTAAGATGGTGGAAAATGGGTCCTGTAAGGCTGGCAATAGCCCTGTCGTTTATTGATAACCTTGAATGAGGGAGATGGTTGGGTATCTGAAGACAGATTTCTTTTTACCCTTTTCTCTTTTGGTTTTTCCATCTTAAAAGTTCTGATGTCATAGAAAATTTCCAAATACAAAAAAAGTATGCTACCAAGCAATCTTCAGCAGCTCTTTTTTGGAACTGAAATATCATTTGTGATATGACAGATGATGACATTTTTTGGTTGTGTCTTTAATTTAATTTTTGTGGTTTATTTTGTATCATTTTTTTAATGAAACATCACTTTAGACAACATTGATTAAAGCTGAATATGTTCCACAAAATTTGTTGCCCTATTAGGGAAAAAGCCCTAAACATTATTAATTTAAAACAGAGCTAACATTTGCATCTATACTTTAGATTGGGGATCATCTGTTGTGATAACATTTGCATGTGTACAGTCTTTCACCTGGCTGGTATTAAAGAAAGACTCACAAAGACTTCACTCATTTGCTCAGTGTTTGTTTCCTTGCACAGAGATAGAAAATCATCAGGAGGAAAGTTACAGCAACAATATCAGGCATTTCAATAGCATTTTTTAAGGTGAAAAGGGGTCTAACAGCAGTCTTAAACACTTCCATCATTCCATGTAAAATTTTTTTTTACTTAGATATTCTGAGTAATTGTCTTTAAGTATAAAGGTATTTGTGAGTAATCACACATAAATAAAATAGACTCATTTTAATTATCCTCATAATAGATTGTGGTAGACAATTTGAAGTAGCCTGAGATTGTCAGTGTTTTAAATTCTTTTTCACTGTGAAAAGCTTGTGGATCAAAGAAAACTCAATGCCCCAGACAAAAGATCATGAAAATATGCACTGTTCTTTTTTCTTTCTTTTTCTTTTCAGCAGATTCAGAAACTGTTAAAAGACCTTATTGTTGAAGGAAACTCAAAGTCAGCACAACTACTTGAACAAGGCAATTTAATTCTACACAAAATTACAGATGAACAAAAAAGGTAGAAGAATTTGTAGTAAGTAGATACCCTCTGTTCGGATGGTTTGGAGGGTTTTTTTCTTGTTTACTTTTTGTGGAAAAATTCAGAACAGTATGATAGTGCTTAGAAAGAAAGAACGTAGGAGAAAATATGACCAAATGGATCCTGGAAAATCCTTCTGCAATTTACAAAAGCAATTGTTAACTCTTTTGTGTGCGCATATCGGTGTGTATATATATATATGTGTCAGTTTTTGTGTGCATTGTGTAAAGTGAAAAACAGAAAAGAAAATACCTTGATCAGAATCCAGTCTGGACCCTTCTGCAGTCTAATTCATCTGTTCCATCAGCTGATGCATTAAACCTGATGTTTTTCTGTGAAAATATCATAGTCAGCCTGCCCTATTCTCTCAGAATAAAATCCTAGCAGCCTCTTCAATGGTCTACTCTATATTACTTAGCTAAATAACAGAAACATTTACAACATTAATGTATTCACTGCTCAATCTTCCTGGCTTTAATTAGCCATCTTGAAGACTGGGCATTACTCTTTGATTAAAAAGCATTTCCTGAAATGAAGGGAAAATCCTCTGGGAAACCCTATTTCCATGCTCATAATTTCTTCTTATGTTAATCAGGTTTTTACAGTATGTGTTGACTACACTAAAGATAAAAGACACCAAAACAGACCAGAAGGAAGCAACATTAAAAAAAAAGTTCAATTAGCATCTATTATTTGCAAGTCTATATGATATACCCATTTAGATACTACCATCACTTTAAAACTATTACTATGGTGCAGTTGAGTCTGCACCAAGCTGTCAGCTAAACTTTTCCTTTACTTGCTTAAATTAAAAAATTATTTTTCTAAAAATGAGAAGTTATTTGTGAGCACTCTTTTTGTTTGAAGTCCAAGTCCCATACATTAATTAAGTTTGTAGCCAAGGATAAAATCCTTTTTATGCAGTATAAAAAGAACTTTTTTCAGCAGCCAATTATCATGTTACCTATTTTGAAACAGAACTCTTTAGAGGAAATATATCATTGAAACTATTCTGTGTGCTTGTTAAATAGCTATGGTCCTCAAATGAACAGAAAATAGTTAATCAAAAGGCATTCTAGAACCTTTGAAATTAATGTGAGGCTTCTACACACTAAAATAAAGAATATGTTTCACTCATGATGCCAAATCTGTGCTCAAGTGTCTGTCCTTCAGCATACCAAAGAAGTGTACTGAATTTGTTGCTTAATGGAGCTGCAAGAGGGACAGGTATTCGAGAACCCTTACATGAGAGAGTACTGACTAGTACCATATTAGTACTCCTTAAAGAGTACTGTTGCTGAGCAAGCTTACAAAGACATGAAAAAACTGAACAAAAATGTGGCTTGGATTGGCAGTTACAAATTCACTGGTCATAAACTTTATGAGGTCATAAACAGAGGATCACTGATCATTCAGTCTCACTTTTTGAAAAAGGAAGACCTAGACTCTGGAAAATGAGTCTTTGGCTGACTGTACACTCATGCATACGTGTGTACAAAGAGTTCCTTCTTCCTGCAGGACCTTCCAGCTCCTTAGAGCAGAGGACTCAGCCATGCAACACTGCATTTCTCTCCCGGCCTTGACTTAGCACTTCTGGTTGATATCAGCCAGTCTAGATGACAATTTAGATATTTTTTAAATTGTTTGGCCACCACAAGTAATCTGGAATATCACAACAAAAGACAGCAGCATAGAAATTGGAGCACAGCTAGTCTCCAAGTCTGAACGAAGAGAAGGATAAAATTCACATCTTTTTCAACTAGTAGATCCAGAACAAGAATGCTGTGGATTAAATTCCAACTAGATTTCTAACATGATGAAACAAGAAGTGTGGAGAGTACATTTCCCTTACTGAACTCCAACAAAACCTTTTTCCTCCTTAGCAAATTTAAATCATATTATGTATTTTTTCATCTTCCCAGTCCTTTCTGCTGATTACAGATAATACAGTTGTTATGCATAAACCTAGATTTCATAGTCTCAAAGTTCTGGTGTGTTTTTCATAGGATGTGTGAAAAACAATATAAAAACATAATAATTCAAGTTCTTATGACTGTTTATGGTGACCAGAAAAGATGCATATTCTTTCAGGGAACAGACCTTCTTTCATATTACCTCAAAGAAAAAAAGGAAAAAGGAAAAAGGAAAAAGAAAAAAGAAAAAAGAAAAAAGAAAAAAGAAAAAAGAAAAAAGAAAAAAGAAAAAAGAAAAAAGAAAAAAGAAAAAAGAAAAAAGAAAAAAATTAATTTATTTCAGTAATAAACAGAGATTTTTTTGGAGCAAAAACCAGAACACATCCTGAAAGATATCATTTGGAAAATGAAAACAGCAGTTTGTGTCTGATTTCTTTACTCTCGATAGCATGACAAAAAGAAATTATCTTTTTCATGTTAAGGACTTTCCATGTCTATAAAGAATGTATTCTTACTGGGCACAAAATCAATTCGTGTCTGTAAACTGTTATTCAACAACTTCTTTTGCAAATTTTAATCCATGCTAATGGATATGTGGCAACATCAAACATAAAAAAAAAGCAGAGAGACAAATTTCCTACTACCTTCAACTATTTGCACGTATTTTGCAAAAACCAAAGTAGAACACTAACAAATCACATTAATTGCTACAGATACATCAAAAATAGAAATGGTTTAAACCTGAAAAAAAGAAGGAAATAAAATTTTACATGTGTTGTAATGTAAGTGAGGCAACTGATGGCACTTTTGTGCTTCCCCAGCGTGCATATAAATCACTCCACAGAACATGGTGCAGACAAAAACTGGAGTTCTGCCATGCCTCCCTGCTATGCTAATATAACTCAGGAAGCTCAACAGGTCTTCAGGTGGCAGGCCATTTGCATCATTCTGAAATCTCTTATCATTCTATTTCAGCCTTACACAAATAAAAATGGAGGCCTACATATCCAATAAGATCCATCTAAAATAAAATCCAGGACACATGTAGTTGCAAGATATTGGAATTGTTGCTGGTAATCTCTTATTTGATACTTATTGTTAATTCAACCCTAGAATGATAGAAAAACTGGTAAAATTGCTATGCATATATTTCATCATACTGTTCTCAGGTTGCTCATATGTTTCAGTGACTGCTTAGAGCAAATTGTTTTCCCTGAGGTTGTAAGGAACAATAGTTCCATAGGTAATAGCAATCTAGAAAGTTGAATTTTCATAAAGTCATATTGTGAGGCCAAACCTAATGATCATGTATCAAAATCTATCCTAAAAGACTAAAAATTTAGGACAACTGGGCCAAACTGCTGCTTGCTGATAAATGGAACAGTTATATAGTTCTCAGAAAATGAAACACTAAACGAAATCTGTAATAAAAAGTATTTGTTTTCACTTTTTGAGCAGTGTCCCTTTCTTTAGCCAACTGTATTCCCAGTTAGAAATGTCTAAGGCATTGAGTACTAAGTACTACAAACTAGAGTCAAGTAAGCTGTTTAAAAGGAATATTAGCACTCTTAGCCTTTTATTCTGCTTGTGAGATCCATAGTTTTCCCTCGCAGTGTATTCCTATTTGTCTCTGGTTTGTTTATAAATTGTTTTGTTTGTATGTTCTAATACTAATGATGTCTGCATTAGGTTCCATTATCTGCAATATTATTCATGCACATTTCTTATTCAACCAGTAATATTTAGGTAGATTGATAATGACTGATCAGGTCAGTCTTATAACAGTTTAGCTATTCCTTAGTGGACATTTTTTACATTTTTAGGAGTACATTTCAAATGTTAAATCAGTATTTTAATATAGGTGAGTTTAAATGTGATTGCACATGAAACCTGTGAATTAGCCTCAGTGGAAAAAGAGAAAAACTATCCAAATCACATAAAATTGCAGTGAGCACTAGCTACAGTCCTTTAGCAACCAAAGGAAAAAAAAAAACCTCAGTCCTGATTCTGAAACAAACCCCATATGTGGCATGTGATGGTGCTGGCACCTACATAGATCTCCAAAGGTGATCTGCTCCTGTTGTGGTTGTGGCAGCATTAACATCATAATCCATAATTTCATTATGTTTACTTAATTCACACATTAATCATTTGCCTGTTGCAATCTTCAGAAACAAAATGGACTTACTGTTCTGTATGAAGCATACTGAAAACAAACAAACAGAAAATCTGTTTTCCTTAATAGAGCTGCCAAATTTTGTTCATATTGACTTTCAAGGACCATATTTCTCTTATTTTTCAATTATTTAAACACCTGCAGAGATGAGCTGGTTGCAACATGAAATATGAAGTTGTTTTAATTCACAGGTTTGGAAAAAGCAATATATTTTCATATTAGGAATACGTCTTATTTATCTTTGTTCCAAAAATGCTATTTTCTTCAAATTTGAAAATTTATTTTTCATTTCATTTAATCTATTTTTTTAAAATAAATAAAAATTACCAGTGTCCACAACTTTTCTTTAAATGGGGTCTTTTTTCTTTTCCTTTTTTCTCTTTATTGAATTTCAAGTTCATGTATGGAAATATTTTGAAACCAGTAAATTACTAGCAAAATTTCATCTATCATGTTTAAACATTTCAAATGTTTTCCAATTAGAGAGAGTTTAATTTTTCATTTTCTTGATCATTTATTTTCCAATATTGAAAGAAAAAAAATCTAAGATGTCTTTTTAAATTCCTTTTTATGTATCTAAACACAAATTCTTCTTCATTAATTGAAAAAGCTAGACTTTCTGTATAGCTAGAGCTATACAGAAAGCTAGAAAGCTAGAGTTTTCAGTATAGTGTTTCTTAAACAGTAAACACTTAAAATATTGCATTATTAAACGTCTTTCCTCAACACTTCCTTTGATAACTGCCTGCAATTTTAGAATTAAATTGCATTTTTCCAGGATGATGGGAGTGACGAGTTTTATGCAAAAAAAGGATGAGAACATTTCTTTTTTAAATTTTGTTCTCATAGCAGTATTAACTGTTGGAATAATTTGGGAAATCCTAACCTCCCACCTTGAAGAAAGAATGATGATAAAACAGTGATCCAAAGAGATCTTTTAAATTGTTCACAATTTCTTTTGGATGTGTTCATGATTGTGTCTTACTAAAGAGAATCATGACACAGATTGCAAAGAAAAACTCATGAAACACTACTAATTCTACTTACACAGAGAAATCACCAATGAAATTTCAGCTATGTCTAAGAATGGATGTGGTTCAAAACTGATCTTAACTAACTGTTCTCTTTTTTACAGTATTTGGCACAGTTAATCAACTGAAATTTACGCAAACTCATTGCAATTTATAGAGGCTATGAAAATGGCTTACTACCACCTCCCTGGAGTGGCGTATGTGTTATGACATTGCAAAGGGTTTGTAAAAACTAATGAGTTACTATAGATATTTATTCTTTACTCTCCATATGTTTCCTTGTGTCCAACAAAAAGGAGGTGGAGACTACTTGTGTGTTTTGCCAAGGTAATTTTTTAACTTTTTTTTTTTACTTTATTCAATTAGTGTTTTTAAGCAGAAAATGTTTGAGTGAGCTCACTGTAGGGAGCTCCATATATCTTATGCCATTTATTTCCAAATCTCACAAAATGGAGGTGCAGAGCTGTTATATTTACTTTGTAATCAGGCAGAGAGTGTCAGACAATGATTTGGATCTAGTCTGAATATTTTCTATTATTCACCTTATTTAATAATCTGTCACTTGAAAGAGGGAGTGATAAGTTTCCACACAATGTATCAAAGGAATGCTGTGCCTTTTTCCTTTATTATTCATGCTACATTTGAAGTTAATGAAGCGTAACCTCTGAGCTGATATTTTTACAGATGAAAGAGACATCATGTTACATATTCTATTTTTTTCATCAGCTTCTCTGTAACCGACACAAAACACAATTGCCTTGCACTTAATATCTCACTATTGATGGGCATTCTTGCTGATGTCTTTTCTAATAGTCTTCTATTTTCTCTATATTTAAGGTTCTACCTATGAATGAAAGGCCAAGGGTGAAATGGATGGGGAACAGTAGTATATTTTAATTAAACTTTGTTGTGGACATAGTGCTGACTTTTTATTTTTTTTTGCTACATTTTCATTTTCTTCCCATCCATACCATAAAATGCTTTCTCTCTGCACCCTTTTTTATTTTTTAAATATTATTTTCATTTTACTGTATCATCAACCAACTTGGGTGTTATGACTGTGAACAAAAAGCCCACCCAGATAATAACTTCAGGTAAAACTCCAGTTGCACAGCATACAAGTCTGTTTCATATATTAAAAGAAATCAAAAAGAATAATGCATGACATAAAAAGAACAATAAAATGCTCATTGCTATGCTAGTATGAGGCTAAGAATATGGTTTAAGCAAATGGTACCTTAGGGCATGTATTTTTGTAGGGGAATATTGTATTATCTCATTATTTGTCATTCGTGGAGGAAAAATAATTATACATTTATATTTCAATCCTAATTAATCAAAGATTAAGTAAAATAAGCTCCTGCATTGATTTCTTAATTATATAAGTTAATCTAGACAGAATCGTGTGACAACACTTTCTCATGAAACAACTCCAGAAAGTCCTGCTTCTGTGGACAGTAAAACTTGCCCAGTAGTACATGCCTACAAAATAAAATACAAAGAGCAGATTGGACTCCAGTTTTCTTCTAAGATGTTGCTGGAGGTACAACAACGGAGAAACAGACTGTCGCACTGGCCTGACACAGTCATTTCTGTGATCTTAAAATCTACCATGAAAAGTGCCAACAGAGCATTGAAGAACATTTGCAGTGAAGGAAATATGCTACCATTTTTAGAGATTAATTAAACTGCATTTCACTCATGTTTTCTAATAACATGTCTCTTTTTAGGGCATATCTGTTAAAAGTGGAAAATAGACTTGGTGCTCCACCTTACAGGTCCTTACACTCACCAACTATTTGATGCTGAATGGCAACTCAAGTTTTCAAGTTTTCCAGAAATTTCAGATAAAGCACTTTCTTTTTTCTTCTTCTTCTTCTTATTTTTTTTTTGTTGTTTTGTTTTGTTGTTTTGTTTTTTT
>VWZS01009798.1:81293-120040 GCA_013397075.1 Rhabdornis inornatus
TTGTTTTTTTTTTTTTGTGGGGTTTTGTTTGTTTGGTTTTTTGGGTTTTTTTGTTTTGTTTTGTTTTGTTTTGTTTTTCTTGTTGTTTTGCTTTGTTTTTTCCATAAGCAAGCAAAGTTGAAAAATTCAGAAAATTTCTAAAGCCACACATTACAGAAGCAAATAAGGGGACAGTAACATTTCAAACAGGATAAAATTCAGATCTGGTAAGTGAGATAAACTGGAAGTACAAATCTGAAAACAAGACTCCCCTCTATCAATTAAATCTTGCAATGTCGATTTTCCCTCTGATCTTGCTTCTAGCAATTCTAACAATAATGATATTTTCCTTGGCTTGCAGAAAACTTCACACATTCTGCCCATTCCAATCCCCTTTCTGTGTCTGTTTTCTATCCTGTTTACTATGCTTTTCCAATATCTGTTGATGCTACAGGCTCTATACACTTGCTTGATCTATGCCCCCTGTATTTCCCTATCCTCTTCGGCTGAGCTTATTCCATATGAATTTACTGAGGCATTTTTAAAGAAAACCTCTTTCTTGAGATCCACTTCACTTTGTGGGCAGCATCGTATGTGGTGTGCACATAGCAACTGCTATACAAGCAGGCCAACAAACAGTCTGGCAGAAGATGAGAAACAAAACTCAGTCTTTGCAATTCCATTCTTCTCTTACAACCAGAGCTATTATGTGTGTCCCCTCAGCAAGTCGACCTTGATTTCTTTTCTCTTTATGAGTCATTCTGAAGTCAGAAGGGCAAGAAGAGCTGTTGAGGTGGAGTTTTGTTTGTTTTTGTTCAGCTGGGGGTTTATTGGGTGAAAAGCACCAGACTGAAGATCAAGAAAAACATTTTTTGTTTCTGACTGAGATCTCACATGTCTGTGAAGATGTTTAAGTCCCATTCTAGCTTTATTACATTGACTTTATTACATACTTCAATAGGAAGATTCTATGGATATTAATACCAATAAAGAACATAAACAATATTCGAAAAAGCCACCTTCTGGGATAAAAAATTGAGGTTGCATATATATATCCAAGACAGAATTTTAATGGTTGCAAGGACAATCAGCATGCTTTCTCTAATGTGTTTTTTCATGTCATTTATATCTACATGTTTTCAGTAATAAAAATCTAGTATACTGCTATTTTTGCCATAGCCAAACATAAAATAATTAGCATTTTGGCTATTTTTATTTATTTTTCTTTTGTATGCTCAGAAAATACTGAACTGAGAATGTGAGATGGGGAAAAAAAAACAAAGAACAAAACAACCTAGCTACATATAAAGGACTACATCGACTATACAATGATAGGTCATATAAAATAAAAACATTTTCATTTTAAGTTTTGGAGATGTCAGTTGTACTTATTTGATACTCTTAATTGTTTCCTTTTATTTTCTTCTATTTTCACTCTCCTCGCACTCAAAGTATTTGATTCAGAGCCTATTTGCTTTGATTTTGCCTGTACTTTTTGGTTGCTATATTTTAGGAAAAACTCTCTTTATAACTCCTATGATGACTGAAGTGTGATTCAGAATTTCAGAGTTTTATTAGTTTACAAGTTCCATGATTAATTTTTTATGCAAATACATATGCATACACATATTTTATATTTATTTTCTCTCCATGAGAAGAATGGGAGCTCCATGTATACTTTTTCTTCCGTCTAACTCTTATGTAAATTTACTGTGCACTGCTGCAAGCCCTATCTGTCACAGAATCAGAATTATAATGCTGTTTGGAGTAACATCAATCAATGAGCAAAGTTTTATGAAACAAAATTTAATAGAAATGCTGCACGCTGTGTAATTTTGAATTTCAGAACAATTCAAATTTTTAAATAATTATTTTAATTTTTCTGTTATAATGTAACAGTTTGTAAGACTCTATACATGGATTTGGATACATGCTACCTCTACAGTTACACATAATTTTAACTATCAACCTCTCTCTGTCACCACTGATCATGTATGTCCAGACAAAGACAAAGGAAAAGAGAGATGCTTCATTTGACTGGAAAGTTAACATGTTGATCTTCAAGTTCATTTTATTTTCCTTTCTCCATATTAGTCACAAAGAAATTATTTTGATTTTTGTAAATGGATGCAAGCACCAGAGAGTGATAGATAAGAGCAACAGTAAATCATTAAGGTTAAGGTAGCACTCTATATTTCTGCAACATGTCTAATTGATTTGTTAATGGGATTTCAAAGAGTAAATTCTTTCTAAGGCCTTGGTATTCTGGGCTCTGGTCCACTACACATGTAAATCATTATTTTCAACAAACACTTCAGGGAAAAAAATATTTTTTTAAATTATTAGCATTTGTGTTAGTTATAGGCAAGAGACTCCTCAGCACTTAATCTTCTGGGAAAAAAAAAAAGTGCTTATCTTGTCTGGTTTACTAGATGAATCAGGTTATAAAAGGTAAGGGTGATGAAAAAGGAAACCATTGAGCCAAAAATTTGAGCTTGATATTTTGCTATGTGCTATATGCTAAATCGTAGGTCATAATAAAGATAAAGTATTGCTGCAGATTCCTCATTGAATTCTGGATATGGAAAGACAATGACTGAGATAACAAGCAGATAGAGATTTCACTAAAGTGTGGGTATGGTCTGACAGGTATATCTCATTGCATAGAAATGCCTGATGACTGAGTGTAGAGAGCTTCTTGAACTTATAATGAAGTAGGAAGCACAGAGATCAGGCTAAAATGCCTCAGTAACTTCTCAAACAAGAGTCACAGAAATGGATATAGAGTGATGGTAGTATTTTATTTTTCTCTGCATGTTTTCTTTTAATTAATTAATTAATTAATCTGTCATATTTCGATTTCTGATACAATTTTGGCACTTTTTAAAGCTACTTCTTCAAAGACTTTTTGATGCTCTCATTCCATATCAAGAAGAGTCTGAAGGTTCACAGATCACTCAGCATCTGCACATTGCATAGAGTGTATGTCAGCAAAATGCATTTCTTTTCAGGTCACTGGAATACATCATGAGTGATTCCAAGAAATTATGCATAAAATTCTCATTTCATTCAAGGTGTCAATATAATCCACAGAAATAGGCAAGTTACAGACACTGGACAGATTAACAGATTTCCTGTGGGTAATGTGCATTTTGTGCAGATATTATTTCTCCATATTGAGAGACAAAATGGCAGCTCTATGAGCAATATAGCTAAATCACTTTGCAGATTATGAATTATAATAAGACATTTTTCCCATAAATACTGACTGGATTCAACCTCATTGTAAATGTAAGGCCATTTTTTTAGAGTTGGGTTTGCCTGCGAGTGATAAAAATTGGATTAAACCTTCTCCCCTACAACAGCTGTGGTGAGGAGATAGAAAATATAGCAGAAGAAATTGGCTTCTCTATAGAGGTAGAATCTTAACCACCTCTTGCATCAGACTTCTAGTCCAATGTGTATGAACCTCTCTTCTCAAGACAGAAGACACTAAATTTTATTAAGGCAGGCTTGTTTAAAGTCTTGTGTTAACCAGAAAAAATGATTAATAGCTAAAGTGTGAATGTTCTAAGACACAGAAAAATAGTGATATGATTAAATACTTGATTTTTTTTTCTTTGCTTCTATCTTTTCAGCTCCATTCCTCTCTTTTCCTTGTTTCTTTTTCTCCCTCTCTCCCTCCCTTTCTTCCTTACTGCTTTTCTTTCCCCCCTCTTTTTTACAAAGGTATGATAATAATACCATAGAATATCATGTAATACCAAAAATAATACCCTATGCAAAAAAATCTTCATACTAAGACTTGCAGCCTAAAAAAAGAGCTATTATTTCTTCTTTTCTCCTGGATAAAGAGATGCTCTAAAACTTCCTCAAATACTATCTGATTCCAGCGTGTACACTGAATTTCAAACACAAAAGTTTTTCTACCTCATGCTGTCTTCCAGACCATATAGTTCTTGAAGATTTGAGACTTACTGCTTTGTCTGCAGTGGTTTTTAATGTACAAAAGAGCTTCAGTTATATGCTTAATGCATCCAGAAAATACAATATCTACTCCATGGATATTAGAAAGGTATTGCTAATGTCTCTGACATTTCCTATTGGACTGCTTGGGGGAACACAAATTGAAATTTCACTTAACAAGGGAATTAATATGGAATTCCCTGCTTCTTTCTTAAGATTCCTCAATAATCTTGACATCATTGTTCATTTCTCAGACTGTTTTGATTTTAGTGAAAATGCAAAAAAAAGTGACAATGATCAAAGGAGCCAAGTTGGAAAACATGTGAAGTACTATGAGACTTTATGGAAGAATAAGCTTAGACGCATACATTTTGTATACTATTTGAAGTTTTCTCACTAAGCATATCCTTCCTTTGGGCAGTAGATAGATATGGTGATAGGAGAATGATGACATTCTCCCCTGATGAATGCAGGGAAAAAAAAGGACCTCTGTCTCAGTGATGAAAAAAGACTTTTTTTTCCATAGGCTATTAACATTTCATATTTGAGCAGGTGCAAGTAAATACCATGGAAGAAGTTTCAGAGAAGGCCCAAATATCAGATTATCCCAAGTCTAACACTTGTGCTGTCAATTGTTTCCATTTATCACATGATAAAAAAATGGTAAATCCTCCTTCTATCTGCTAGTAGGGTAATGGGATGTCCTAATATTAGATGGATAAAATTTTTAAAATCCCAAAATGCCTGAAAATGAGGTAAAGATATTTTACACTCATTAAAAAACTAGTGTTTAAATTTTTAAAAAGTTTTTTTAAAACATCTTTTTTCTATACCTTTCTTCTCTCCTGAGTCACATCAGTGAAGATGGCTCTTTTTGAATAGTGAACAATTATAAAAACTCAACATGAGACAGAAAAGCCCATAAAATAAATAAACTGTGAACTTTCTCCACAGACAAGTTATGTATTCTAGAATTTACTTCTCTGTGGTGATGGTAGCTCTATTCTAGGAAGGTATAATTGTTTTACATTCAAAATTGAATCTGGACTCTCTGGACTGTAATCTTATTGCTACCTCAGTTGGGGAATTTTGTAGAATGACTTCTGAGTTGTATTCTCTCCTGCTTACCACAGGCTTTTGTGTTGTTTTGTTTCTTTAAGTGAAGGATTTGATGTTTTCCATTCTTTAATACCTTCTTGTACCAATAAGTCAATGACAACAGTCTGAGCGACTTTGCAATAACAAGGGAACAGCTAATCAGGGAAGCCAAGTCGTTGTCAGGAAGGAGATTTCAGCATTAAGTTCACACAGAGTTATACAGACTAAAGAGAGAAAAACTCACATTCTGTAACTGAAATTCAATAAAACTCATGCTTCTATTCCCTGTCGTGGGTACACAAACCATTACGTTCATAAAATGATTGAAAATGCCACTATCCTATACACTGAGATCTGATTCCTTTAAAGCAAAATTCAGTGAATTCCAGACTAGTACATGACTACAAATTTGTTATTTTGAGCCTGGAAGCACAATTGTCAACCAGACCTGTGAAATTCAGAATATTGCTGACCAGGCACAGTCCTAATCTGTGAATAAATGAGTCTTCAAGAGCACAAGTCCTACTGTGCTGAAACAGACTTACTTTCATTATCAAATGATAAAAAAAGTCTAAAATCTACATTTTCAAAAAAATTTCTTTGTTTATCATGTGTTGCCTAATCTAGTAATCTGATATCCTTCAGGTCAGCATGTTTGCAAATCCAACCAGGAGCAAAGCTCATTATGTAGCCCAAACAAGTGCACTCATATATTAGACTTTATAAGTGTATGTGTATACCTACATCGATCTACATATGTATCATATATACATATATATGTGTGTATATATATATATATATATACCCAGTGATTGTAATCAACACAGAAACAAAAAAGACTCACAAACATGAACAGGACCAACAACTTATTTTCCTCTTTGTCTGATCAGGAAGGCTCATTAGTAGAAAATACATTTAGTCAGACATATATGTGTATATCTATATGGATGTTGACATATAGGCACACGTATAGTGTGTGTCCATATATGTGCATAGGTACATATCCATGTATATATACATATGGGTATATATGGATATGAAGTATATATGTGAGAAGGGAAGGAGAGAGTTACCAACAGTTCTGTGAGGCAACAATGGACAGAGCTGATGAGCAAAGGGTAAGGACTGACAGGACAAAAAGCTATCATACTATCAAGAAAAGAGGTCTTAAACAGTCACCTCAAGAATCTGCATGTAAGCAAGGACAAACCTACCAGGCAACTATATGGGAAAAAAACACCCAGACCCTTTTCTGGGCATTAGCATGCTGGTCTCTGAAGTGTCTATACCCCAATATGTGCAGCATGGGGAATAAACAGCAGGAATTAAGATATCTCCATGGAGTTACAGGGTTACTTGCTGCAACTTATGGGGATATTGCTGGGATCACAGAACTGTGATGGGATAACTCATGTGACTGGAGGGCTGCAATACAGAGATACATGCTCTTTAGGAGCAACTTCCCACACAGACACACACACCCAGATGACCTGCAGGCACCACAGTCTCTCAGTTGCTTGGACCACTATGACCTGTGGTTCCACACCCAGGGCTGGTATTGGCACCAGCATACTCACAGGCAGAACCACTTCAACCAGGAAATACTCAGAATGCCTAAAGCTGTATGCTGGATGGAACCATATTTTTATATATATACACACCACCCCACCCTCACCCCCTCCCCGTGCATAGACATACATACATACATCCAAAACAGGACAGACCATGTTTGAGAAAACGACCATGCTGAGCAGTACAGGGCATGGCCCCACAAGCACATTGCCCAGCCTCTTTTTACACACCTTCAAACACTTTCATTCTCTTGCTTTCTATTTTCCTATGCTTTTTCATCACAAAAATGCCCTCATCCCTCTATTTTTTCACCTCTGCTCCTGAATATAGATATGTCATAAAAAATCTTTGGCAATCCTAATGGGTTCTTCCCTCCATCTGAAAATGTGTCACATGTACCTCTAGGCAATAACTGATTCAATTTGTAAGGTGATTTGTGGACTTCGTCTAGAAAAGGGTTTTTATTCAGAGTTTACACTTTGAGTAATTGCAACAGACTCAAGCAAGATCTTGCATTTAAAAAGTTTGTTCCATGCCTATGAAAGATTTCCTAATTAATCCTGGATGCCTGTACCAAATCTGCATTGATGTGTCTTTGAACTATTCCCTAGGATCCTATCACTGAATTTCAGGGAGAGGAGATCAGCATTTCCCTCCTAATTTCTCCTCCTCAGGAAGACAATGATGAAATAAAATACTTGTTAATGCAGAATAAAGTAAAAGAAGTATTTTATTTCACATAATTTTAACATCTGATGCATGGGGTTTTACGAGTGTTTGATAATTTCTTATATAATCTGGTTATGACAGGAACTTCAATTGGTCAATATTTATGGGATCTATTCTTCAGAATCAGCTCTATCAAGAGATATGATGATTCAACTGAACACATTAGTGTACGTATACATATACCTCTACATGTATAGGTGCAGTGTGTAGGCACTTGCACATGTACATATGGTCTTAATCAGGATAACTCCTTAAATAAAATCTCAGAAAGGCAGATTGAAAAACAAAAGGTCTTTAAGCAACTGCTTTTCAAACTTCCTTTTTTTCTAGGGTCAAGGCAACTTTTGTTGGGGTTCTTCCCTCTGGATACTTATTTCTAACACTGAGACAACTGCTTTATATTGATAAAAGGCCACATGAGATAGCATAGATATCTTTTTATATTAACCTAAATGGATTTTTTTTCTGATACCTTCATTTTATTCTATTGTATATTTGTAAACTGAAAAATAAGAATCTGCAAAAAAACCTCATCAGCTGTAACCAAATTACAGGTGATTAATGAAAACATTCTTACCTTCAACTAGAGCTCTGCAGTTCTTTCCTAAATTGAGTTTTTTAACCCAGCCCATACATTTCATGCTAAACAGACAGAAGATTCCCTTTTTCTTGCTCTTTTGCCTTTCTTGTGAATGCTTGAGTTTCAGCTTACTGTGATGAAAATGGGAAGTTGCTTTCTACTCCGCAAAATCTGTTCTATTTGAGGGAAGTTGTGAGTCAAGCAATGTCTTTCTGTCAACAGAACTCTTCCACTATTTCTCCTAATGCCTTAGGAAATGACTGACTACTGCATCTGCATCTAAGACATGAGGGTCCAGTGCCACATCCTGCTAAAATGACAATAAATAATTCTATCATTCACTGAAATGGGAGTAGGTACAGTATGTTTATGTGGAGAAAATTAACTCTCGCTTAAACTAGAACTTATGCCTATATAGGATTTGTTGTCATATACAGATGATTTTTCACATTCTTACATTCTACAATCAATAGATGAAAAAAATTTACGTGATCAGTTTCCTAACAAAAATTATTTCTGCCTGACCTCTTTGTCAAACTTTAAGACATAATATTCTTTCCTGCAACATCAACTAACAGGGCTTGTTTTTTCTTGTTTTGCTGCTATTAAACACAAATATTTCATATTTTCAAGACTTATATTTTCAAAATAATAGGAATAACCTTTCAAAGAATGAAAATGACCCTGAAAAACTAAATTTTCAATTTTTACTTCTAATTTTGCTCAGACATTTTCTCTGATATTGGTCAGGATTACTCTTCTGATAGAATAAAAACTATCAAAATATTGTTCTTTGTTCTAGGCGTATAGTGATAGACTGAAACATGAGTGAGGACCTAAAGTTTTAGAATATCTTAAATTCTACACTCAGATTTCACAATGTCAGAGGGATAGTTTTTGTTTAGCTTTTAGGTAATGAAATATGGGCTATATTTGTAATCTCCTACAGTTTCTCTAAAAACAAGGAGGAATTGTATTTCCTGCGTTATCCTTATTCAGTTACTTGTCTTCTGACAAATAGAAGAAAATTGTGTGAGGTTACAACTATGAAAAAGTCCAAGTTAGGAGGAAAATCCCCGAAGGCATCAAAAAAGAAATATGAGGCCATAGCTATAGTGAATGAAAGTGTTCTGAAGCTTCAGCTATTATGAGTTTCCCACCCGAAATCAACTTTTTTTATATCCCAGTGTCTTATGGTTATAAAAACCTAGTAAGGCTATTTAGTCCTTGCAGAACTTACAATCAGCAAGGAAAGGAATATTTTACAGATGTGCAACTAAGCCACAGAAATATGAAATAATATATAAATAGAATGCACACAACACTGAAAAATTAAGCTATTGAACTGTTTTCATGAATTTAAAAATTAACTGTTGAATCACAAGATTTCATTAAATCAAACACTTCCAGCATATTCTTCAATGCTGATAAAATTTAATGAAAAATGGTAGTTTTAAAAAAATGAAATATCATTAATGCTTCCCTGTGTTAAATGTGGGAGCATATGTATAGTGACTGAAATCAAGACTGTTCTTGGGGAAACTGAGGAAGTAGTTTTGTACACTTTCAGCTTAGTTGGAAGTTGTTTTCTCTTTCTTCTATGCAACCAGGAATATAGAAGTCTTGCACAAAGTCATCCCCAAGGCCATGGACTTGTCTTGGAAGGACTGATACAGAGCACTGCCCCTGAAGCACAGAATTTACCCTGTTCCATTTCAAATTCAATGCCTTCTTTCAAACAGTTTGAGTAGCCAAAGCATTTGCGCAGTATATTGAAAAACATTATAAAGAAGAGCAAGAACTTGTACAAAGTATCTTAGATCAAATGAAGAGATGCTAAAAAAGAAAATAAAAGCTTGTTTCAGAGATCTGATGTGATATTGCTGTGATACTGTGCAAAACAGTCTACTGCAGAAAAGGGAGGTAGGCTGGCTGAGAGCAATAAAAAAACATAACATGATTTCATATTCCTAAGTGGGCAATAGACCCAGCAGGGAAGCACCATAAAAGTGCAGCACAAGGTTCAGTAACTGATTAGACAGAAATAAACAGGCAGGTTGTTACCATATGATAGGAAGCTATTATGGGAGATGATTCTATTTAATTTCATTTCACATTTTATTAAAATGTTCCATAGACAATAAAGCAGACATTATTACATAAGAGATTTTAAATTGCTCTGATCTCACAGGTAAATATGTTTTAGTCATCTTAAGTGTCTTTTTCTGATTGTGATTGTAGCTAAAGTTATAATTATTGTCTCTCTACATTAAATGCTTTTTAGATATTTATCATAAAAGTATACCACTAACTTTTCAGCACAACTCCCAAGGTCCCAGAGAAATGAATTTTGCCTTATGATTAAAGGAAGACACTGGTGCAGTGTAGTAAACAGTAATATTTTGGATAACATGACAACTATCATATTTTTTCAACTGATGCATATTTCTCACCTCACCCAATCTGGGCAATGAGAATATACTACGAGCAAAATAGCACAGTTAAGAATGATGAGTGATCCAAAGCTTTGACAGAACTCAAGTGAAGTTACTTTTAAGTATACTATTTTTAAGATGTAGATTAATTTAAAATCTGGACCATTTTAAAACAGAGGGTTTTTTAATTTCTTTGGGCCAGGGAACTATGATATAAATCTAATTAACAGGGAATAAATTACTGCAAATAAAGTTATCTATTACTAGGAGAAAAAAATTACCCAGAAAGAATCCTATTCACCTGCTATTTCCAGCTTGGCATCTATTTTGCTTACTAGTATGATTTATATTATATATATATCACACTTATTTTTCTTTTCTTTTTTTTTTTTTTCACATTTATAAGTGAGTCTAAAATGGCCCAAAGCAAAGTGAAGTGCAATATCATGACACAATGTAGTCTCTCTTTTCAATTGGTTTCTGTAAGCAGCGACACTGGAAGCACAAGATAGCCCTGCAAGATTGCTTTGAAAGGAAAAATAAATCCATTGTTAGTATCTGGCTCTGTAAGAGCCCTTCATTACATTCCATCTTTCCTAAACCAATACCTAAAACTACAAATCTGAATTTTACATTACAGAAACTTCAAACCTGAATATTAACCATGGTAGCTATGTGGGTTTCACAGTATTAAAAATTTATCTTGCATTTATATCACACACTTATAAAATATTTTATTTATGTTTTTCAGGTGTAGCATAAATAAAATAACAGTGGACTATCTGTCTGATCAAGTAAAAGACAGAAATTAGTTGCTTACATTTTTTGAACAAGGAGTAAGAAATAGTGGTTGGCAATGTCATTATTGCTCCTTGAAAATAAGGAGATCTCTTTACCAGGACAATATCCATTTCTATTCTGCATGGAACAGTGAAGAACTCTCTAGATGAAGAATTATGAAATTAATTTTTTTGTTCCGTCAAGACTTTACAATGAATCAGTGCTTGTCTTAAGAATTACCAAAGAGAAGTGGAGTATTTTGAGGTTATGCTCATAAAATTCGATAGTTCTTTCTGTGGAAAGTGAATTGATTGGAAAAAGCAAAAGGCTTGGCTCTGAGGCTTTGCACATCTCTGAAAATCAAATCCAAATTGGACCTTCCAACACATCTGAACCATTTGGCAAATTTTCCCTTACCTGTCCTTCAGAAATTAGTCACATTGTGCTTCTGACACAGAAAACGATTTTCATTTTTTGCGTCAGAAGTGCAGTGTGACTAATTTTCAGGAGCTCCTGTACCAAATATGTTCAAGGAAAATTCTAATGGACTCCTGTAATTGAATTAAAGTGATAGCAGCTCTGCCAAATCATGGTCAAAGTAAATAGGATTTTTTTTAACTTGTATAAAAGGGTATGAACTAATGGGTTTTGTTTTTACCGTAACAAGTGACAAATTAGCCTGTTGCATAGACAAGGGATTGTCTTACCTGTTTTACACATGTAGGAGAGTGCATTTGCATAAAGCTTATGCAAAATCCCCTACCTTAAAAAATACATTATTTTTCACTGTAAAACTAACCAGTCTGCAGAAAAATGAAAATACTTCCTTTGTATATATGAAGATGTCTAAAACCTATTTTTAAATTTGAAAAGTTATTTAGTAGATAACTACATGTAGTCTCGTCTGAGACAAAAGGTGATGGATAGAAAAAATAAATAAATAAGAGTAATTTCTCATAAAACTTCCAAACATGCCATGATAAAAATTTTATATTAGGTTTTCACAGGTAGGTACCAGCATAGAAAATGGAGTCATGAAAGTGCACATGAACAAAGATTTGATCTGTCCTGTTTGTAAAAACTACAAAGGATAGAATTTCATTTGTACCCTAAGCCAGTAATAACATATTCAAAACGTGCCAGTAGCTATACTATTTTCACTGGTTCTAAGAAAGTCTTCTATAGATGGAAACAATTGCAGCAAAAAAAAAATATTGTGGATTATGTGTAAACAGCAGGATAATTTATGGGCTTTCTGTGCCAAGTTTAGTTCCACTTTCCCCTCTCTGTTTTATGCAGTTCTTTTCATAATAATGGCTTGTTTTCTCTTACATTTCTTCAAACTCTGAATCTACTCCCCCCTTTTTTGGCTCACATTTCCTGCTGTCACTTTTCCATGGGCTCTTCTTTCTCTTGCTCTTCTCACTACCAAACACAAGCGTAGGGAGGAAAAGACACCAGGAAAACTTTGCCCTACATTTCATCTCAGTTTGGACTGCTTAGATATTAACTGATTAATGTTTCTAGGTCAGTAGAACAAAATCTTAAATATGGGGGGGGTGAGGGGGAGAAGGCTAGGAGGCCAAACAATTCAAAATTAAGATATAAAAGGAAGTATAGCTAGGTTACTGATGGTATCCTTAGATAATGGGGGAAGAAAATACACATTCTCATTGGAGAGCAATTCATGGAGGTAAAAATCAATTGTTTTCAGCATATGCTCCCATTATCCACATTCTTCTTCTCTTTTTTTTTATCATAAAAGAAAACATAGAGAAAAAGAGAAAATATGTCTGGCTGCTATGGTCAGTGTCATGTGAAATAAAAGGGGGTCTTTATAAAGCATGTACTTATACACAGGTTAAGTATGTCTGAAAAGAGGCTCCACTTCTGTATTTTCACCAATTATGACTTAAAAGTAAGTGCAGAAAGATGGGTACAGATTGGGGAAAAGGAAGCAAAATAATTTATACACAGAGAGATTTTAAGCAGAGCTTCACTGGCTGGATAGGCTTTGACCACTCAAAGCTTGAAACTTGCGCATTGTATTACTAGCAGCAAAGTAATTTACAATTTCAGATGAGAGGTATTTAGTGATTGGCCCAGATCTTGAGATGAATCAGCTTCATGTCTATTCAAACTCTGAAGATACAAGGCTGTCTTTTTAAACACACTGATGCTGCTTCATAGAGTGCTCAAGCCAAGAACACTCTAACTTTTATGCTTTTGCTTACTATTTGGTGCTTAGTACAGTTTTGAGAGGTAAGATTCATTAGTACAGAGAGAGATATTTACCAAAGCCTGAGATGCTGATCTGCACTAAAGACAAAATCACACCACACAGAAATCTTGCACTGAGACTGAGAGAATCTTCAGTTGCTATTGAAATTGCATTAGGAGGCTTCACAGCGATGAGGATGCATTGTGAAAAGAGTAGATACAATGACTGCTTACCATTTTCTTTGTACTCCAGGCTCTCAGAGAAAGCAGTAACAGATATATCCATGGCTGTGACCATGGTGCATTCTGTTTTAGCATGCAAATGGCGACTGAGTTAATGATTTAATATTGGCTATTTAATTTTGTACTTATGTTTTCCTGGCTCATCAGGATGTGATTCCATCCTTCCTTCATAATTTCTTTTTTCTCTTTAGACAATTTGCTCCAGCACTTTTGAAAAGACAATTTAGGAATATGGATTTCTTTCTTTTCTTCCTTGAAGGGTCTGTGATTACGCAGAGGTGACCACACTGCTGCACCCTCTACTAGTTTATATAATCAGGCTGCAGAAGGAAGACAATGTAAAAGGAATATTTTAAGTCTTAATAGAAAGACTTTTTTCTAGTACCATAGCACCAGCCCTTTTCCCACCATGGCATATACAAAATAGCACACACTGCAGATTCCCCTGATAACATGTGTCTAAGAGGAAGCCTTTCCTGCTCACTCCTTTCTGTTCCCTTCGGGAGTCACGTGCCTCTGCAGCACAGGACAAGCAAGGAAAAACACTGATTGCTCCCGCCCAATTGCACTTTCTGGGAGCTTCACTAAAGGCTACTAAGACTTGGATATTCATCAACATAAGGCAGATAATCCTAACCATGGAGATTTTCAAATGTAGTTTGTTGTTTACCTGACAGGTCTTTTCTAGCTCATATATCAGCATGTTTTGTTCCCTGTGTTTTTCATGGCTTCATTAGACAACAGAAATAGCCAGAAGAAACCAGATCAGTTTCAGTATCAATTGGGATGGTTTACTGTAACTGTTCATGAACATTGATTCAAGAGATGACTACAGTAAATGACATTGACCTTGGATCTTACTCAAGATGCACTATTAAAATACCCACAAAAATCCTATTGGGGAAATTAAGACACAGTATACAAAATATCTGTTTTCTGAAAACCTGGTTTTGTATTAAAAGTTCTGATGGATGATTTTTATTAAATACATTCTTTTATACTTCATCTCACAGGACCACCTATCAATCCTTTTGGGTACTAACTTCATAATTCCTATATGTTTCTTTTTTTTTTTTTTTGATTAATCAACCCTCTCAAGCATATGGATTAGATTTAATAAGTTTAACTAAGAATAAGTTTAACTATGCATCTTCCACTAGGGTAAGCTGGACATAAAAAAATATAAATCAAACCAGAACCATGCTACAATTCCTACAAAAATGTTCACAGGAAAATAATAATCAAGAAAAATTATTGTTGTCAATGCAGGTTTCCAAAGCGGGAGTGGGGACGGGAGGGGGAAATAATATAAAATATAAAAAGTTTGTTCTTTTGCAATACATGTGACATTAGGTAAAGAGCAAGTACAAATATTTTTAATTTTTCACCAAGCACTGTGTGTAATACTTTGAATTATCCATCCAGCTAACTAGTCAGTTATATTTAGTTGCATAGTCGGGTAGTGCAAAATCTAAGCATTTTTTCCTAATGCAGTTTTTATTTTTTTTTCTACATAAGTGATAAATAGAAAAGCAGTTTTAACAGCTCTTATCAGTTCCACCACAAAGTAACAGAAGGAAGAAAAAAAGCAGGCCAGTATAAAGAACCCACATATTTTGCTAAACAAGAAAAATATACTGTAGTTAATATTGCAGCTTTACAAAAACCCTTAAAGATAGAACCATTCTGTAAAACATGAAGTTAGACATAAAAAGACACAGTTTCAAGGGGCACAAAAATAAATTATTACAGGAGCCACCACTAGGTTGCTGCTCAACAGAACAGTAGTAGCACATTTATATGACGAAAGACAGGAAGATGAGAACGCTGTCGGTAAACTCTGTCTGCCAAATTACGTTGGTGAGAATTTTTTGCATCTGGCACTGTAAATCTCAGATTTTAGTAATGATAATGTGAAGATAAGGGGTAAGGGTAAAGAATGTTTACTTTCTATCCCACTGAGTAAGATATAGTCCATTTTACCCTTAACTTTACACCCCAAGCTCAGGCTTAGCTTTTCTCCAATCTGCTGCCATAGTATGCTGATTTCCCTTCGATCCTCTTACAGCCTTCATCTTCTGCCAGAAAATTCACTAGCAAAATACACTCAAAGCTCCACAGAGTCCCAGGCCCTGGTGGGAACCTCAATGCCATCTTCATTCTAGTGATCAGAGGAGGCCTGAGCAGAGCCTGAAGTGTGACAAGGGTAGGCAACAGAAGACAATTCTTGGCAAGGTTTCCAGCTTCTCTGTAACCTGCCTCTCATTTGGCAGATTCAAATCCATATGTTTGATGCGTGCATCCCACGCACCAGGCTGTAGCCACCGATTCTGCTTTTAAAAGAACTTCTGCAGCATCTTAGCCTGCAATTTCTTCCTGGCTAGTGATTGTTTGTGTGAGGTTCTTTAGTGCTTATTGTGGGCAAACCCATACTGTCAGTTTTCTGAGTTTGTGTTTACAAGAAAGCAAAGAAGAAGGTCACTGCACATGGTAATCTATGCCGTAAGTGCCAACAAGTTATGTATTTTTAGCCCTCCAGCAAGGGCAAGTATCTTGTTTCTGATAGTTACACAAGGTTTAGAATTTATGTAATATCAAACAGCATTGAAAAATTCTTTTGCCCATGAAAAGTAATATTATTTTTCAAAAGCAAATTTATTATATTGTCCTGGCATTTTCTACTTTGTCATTTTGTTTTGGAGGCCCTCATTTAAGATAACACATAGAGATGTGAAGACCACAGATACATGATAGTGTTCTGTGGATTCTGCTAAGAGTGCAATATCACATTTATAGGAAAGTATGCCTCAAAATCTTACCTATCAGTGTCATGATCCTGTAGACTGCTAGAACTTCTCTTCATTCTCTAGAAGAACCTTTGCTTTTTAAATTAAATAACTCAGAAATGGACTACTGAATTTCATATATAAATTTGTTAGGAGCTTCTCAAATTTGTTTACACACTGCAGCTGTATACTGATTGCCATGTGCTGATACATGAGCAAAGAAAGATAGCATGGAAACTGTGCTACAGAGCTTTTTAATGTTAGATATATGCAAATAAAAATTTCCAATAAACTTTTCCACTTTTTAAATCCAAGTCTAAATATTTGGGGGAGTTAAAATGTCATATTCTTTCTGAATTGGAACCAATATTGTTTTGGACTTTGTCACCTGCAGCGCAGAAAGCAGGGTTTTATCTGAAATTCACATTAGTCAATTGAGAGGGTCCTATGAATCTGTCTCTCACACTGAAGGTACCTTATACATATCTAACAATGAAAAATTTCACTGTAAATGAAAATCAAGTACTTTATCAAGTAACTGCAAGGTATTTAAGCATACCTTTACCATCCTCAAAGTTGTATAAACTTTTTGGATCATTCTACTCCATCTAACTACAGGAAAAACAAGAAGGTTAAAAACTAGTACTTCCAGAGCAGAAACAGCAAACAATATCTGGCTGAACTAACCTGGAGATAGAAAAAAATTCTAAGTAGGCATATGACACCTGAAATTGTGGAATATAGACAGTAATACATTCAGCTCATCCATCCTTCCAGTTGTCTTAATGTATTCCTTCTCCTTCACAGAATATAAAAAAAACTTCTTAGAAGAAAGATAATAGCTGGCAGGTTGTACAGTAATTGATAAATGTAGTCTCTATCAATTAACTTCTGTATATGTATTTCACTGCTACAAAAACCTACTTTCTTTTCTTTTTCTGTTCACGAGCTATATGCTTAGCAGCCCTCACTTGTTAAAAATGCTGAAAGCAGTGTGTGAGAACAAACACCTTTCTTCCATTAGAACGTGTTTTTTAGGGCTTTTTTTGTTCCCACAAAAGAAAATATACAGATTGCAATATCACACATTCCCTCTGGAACTCAGACAACTCATTACCCAGAGCATTCCATACCTCTTTGAAGGAATTTATGTTCCACTCCTTGTACGGGGAAAAAAAAAAAAAAAGGTTTTTTTCTTTCAAGTTTAGTAAATGGTGGTTGTTAGTGACACAGCTCCTGAGTATGATTTATCACTTCTTGAAATTAATGACCCAAGTCTGTTTTTATATTACATTATGAGACTGACACATACCAAGAGCTGTGGAAGAATAAGACTTTTTAAAGACTTGATAATTTAATTTATGTAAATTAATTGGCTGAGGTTTAAGAATGGATTGCAAAATTTTGTCATTTGGGCTTCTTTATTATACAAGAGTCAGGTGTTGAAATTTTTTTAAAGCTGTGTTATTCTGTTCTTTGCTGGTGTAGCGTGGGCAGATTCTCACTTGTTAATTATACTGAGAGCACAGGAAAGGATGAAAAAAATCTTGACAGAAGAAAAGAATAAAATAATTTTCACCAACATGCACTTAAGCTTCTGTCTGCATGTCTGTATGGAATCAACATCATAAAGAACTATAGAAGCAAAGAATGAATCTTGGAATGGTTTGGGTTGGAAAGTACCTTTAAAAGGACCTTTCAGTCATTGGTGACTTTGCCAGACTACCATAATTTCTCAAATAGGATGGGGAGCACCTTAGCAACTACATCTCCCAGATCCCTCAGGATTCAGAAATACATCTCATTATGACCCCTCCCACTGACTTGTATTGGCTTGGAACATGTCCAGGTTCCTGAAGTCATCTCAGACCTGATGTCCTACTTCATTCCCCAGCCACTGAGCTGAGATATAGGGATTTGGCAGACAGTGAAAATTGAGGCAAAGAAATCGATGAGTACCTCAATCTTTCATGTCAGCGTCACCAGATACCCCATCCCATTTACCAGAGAAAGTACAACATAGTTTGTGTTCCTTTTTTGAGTAACGCACCTACAGAATATATCCTTGTCGTTCACATCCCTTGCCAAGTATATCTCTTTTCATGCCTTGGTTTCCCTGATCCCTCAAACACCCTCAAACTACACCCTCCAACAGTACCATTATATTCCTCCAAGAAGAATGTCTGTAATTCCACTGCCTATGCATTTCCTTCCTGTGTTTCTGTTTAGCCAGGGAGGCAGCTGTGTGCATTTCCTGCTATCCATGACTTATTTTTCATACATGGGAATCAAGAGTTCTTGTGTTGTACAAAAAAATGTTGTTAGGCATCTCCAAGGTCTCCTCTCTTTATCCTGTAGGGAAGTTTTCCAGGTGGTCTCATCCATTATTTCCTTAAATAGCTGAAAGTTTCTTCCCTGAAGGTTTAAGATCTTTTTGCATGCATATATTCCCTAGATAATTCTTACAATGATCAAACATTCAATTTCCTTAATTTTGGCACTATGATAGCAAAACTGAGATATTATTTCTTTCAAAAAATAAGTGTTTGTGGCTACAGGACACTAGACAACAAACACAACATTCTATTAAGTAAGTGGAACATGAAAAACATTGCAAGTAAGTTAATCGTTAGAGCCTCTCTGAAAGAACACGAACAATTCTCACATTTCTCTATTGAAATGAAGACTAGAAAAGCTGAATACAAAAAAAAAAGAAAGAATATGAATTTCATGTTTGTGTATTGCACAGTTAATGAGACCATTTATGTTCACTTATTATTGTTCTCTTCATTTCTATGACTGACCTTAACATACTCATGTAGACCTACTCCCATATGGAGACAGAATCATGTGCTGCAGAGCAGATTATGAATCTTCCTTTCTATTGGGAAAATTTTACATTTAAACAAACAAGAAAGTAAAAATAAATTTAAAAAATTTTAAAATCCCACCCTTTAGGCTGTTCAGTCTGAATCAAAATTTATTTACAGCCATATTTATTTCTTTGTGCTGAGAAATACATTTGGTGCAGGTAGGTCCATGTGCACACTGCAGAGCAAGATGCAGGCTGAGCTCAGGGCTGGCAGGAGCCCAAGTGAGGCAAGAGGCCCTGACCTGCTGACCTTTTGCATAACAAAGGGCCTGGGGACCTGGGGCTGGCCAGAGAATAGGACATGCAGAGACAGCAGGAGCTGAGAACTCAACTGGAAGAGCGAGACCTTCCCACACAGACTGTGAGGATATAAATAGCCATGGGATTCCTTTGTTCGGGATCCCTCCTCTGAGTCACCAGCCCCAGCTGATTCTGTGTTACTGCGCTGTAAACAAATGGCTTTATGGAACCAGGCATCTGGGATTCTGCTAAGGGAAATCTGTGGTCGAACTGGTAAGGAAACCTGGCTTGACTGTGTGAGAGTGGGGCATGTAGGAAGTCCAGCTGGTCACCCACCATATCACAGAAGCTACTGGCTGCAAGTCCCAGCACTGAAAGTCTAGTAATGGGAACATGATTGCCAGATTGGCTCCTGAATGGGCAGACAGGGAAGTTTCCTTAACATTTGTTCTTAGGAACCAAGAAAACCAAACTAGTCATATTTGAATCATTTCTCTGTAGATTTAAAACTGCTTGCACCAAACTACTGTTAAAAAAAGAAAAAAAAGAAAAAAAATGAACAAGTATTAAAAAATATCCCCCAAAAAAAAAAAAAATAATTTAAAAAAAAAAATTTAAAAGCACTACAATGTGAGTCCTTCAGGTTACAGACTAATATGAGTAAGTGATAAGGAGCTGCAATAGATGAATACTCATGTTCATTGCCATAAAAACCTAGGAATGCAATTAGCAGCTATGAGACAAATTTCTGTTATGAATAATTTCAAGGGAAGTATTACTAATTATATAGAAAAATAAATAAATAAATAAATAAATAAATCTCACTAANAAATAAATAAATAAATAAATAAATACTGGGCAAAATGGCCAGAAACTATATATTCATCACTGAAGTGAATTTTAGGTATTATGTATGGGCTTTCAGATGCATTTAATACCAGTGTTGCCATGAAAGTTAGTAAGAGGTTTAATAGTAAAACAAGTTGAAGTGATGGATTTGAGCCAAAATTCATTATTTAATGTATTTTAGCACTACCGTGCAGAGAAGGTTTATTCTAACTCAGAACAGAAACATGTCTGAAGAGATTACTGTAACTTAGCAGGAATCTCTAACTCGAACTGCTCACATCCTAAACACCAGCTAGGAGTGAAATAGGCTACCAATTCTCCTGAGGAGAGAAAGTGAAGCTTTCAGAAAAACCAGGTAAAGACATGTTCAAGATCAGCAGGAGGAAAATAGTTTTCATGCCAAACATAAGCAAATAAGCAAAAAGCAAAGTCTAGAGAGAAGAAGAAAAAAGACATATTACTGACAGAATGTATCAGATCTAGAAAACCAGACAACCATAAAGAAGGTTACTAAACATGATGGAAAACATTAAAAATGCTGTCATTGTATTTTCAAATACCTGTTGAATAGGCAAGATGCATTTTAAAACAAAGCCAAGCATTCAACACAAATGTTTTGTCAGCTTTCTCCCAGGCATCTGGAAGCCAGCCATCCCAGGGAAATAAAATATTCAAGACACAAATGTTTCCATTGCCTGCCCTGTATCAAATATCAAAACCACTTGACTAATTGAGCAAGATCCCAATAGTTCTCTGAACAGATAAAACGTTGGCAACGGAATGCTGGTTTAGTTTTCATAGATGACAAAAAAGAAACTGCAGAACACTTTCACACACCTCATTAAATCCTTTTGATAAAGCACCTTCAATACACCTGCTGAAATTTTACTCAGTCAAATAAATTATTAGGATTTGAACACAACAGCCATGTAAAGCACCACCACCATGACATGCATTGCAGAGCTTGAAATAAGAGGCTGCTTGGACTGGAAGGATTCAGACAACAGGGAGGGACAAGGAAGGTCATAGAATATAGAAGCTTTAAATTATAAATGCTCTCGAGTCAGCTAATTAAATCCAAGTTCATTCCACAATGCTGCAATATGGGTCCCCTTCCCATCCCTCTCTCCCAGATGACTGCGTAATAACAGACTCCTTATTTGCACTAATGCAATGCTACTGACTGGGGGAAGTTTACTCAACATTATGTAAATGTGACTAAAGAATTCCATTCACAGCCATCATTTTGTTAAGCTGTTACAGTAGCAACAGGGGTTATAAGTTTACCAGTTACAACTTAGTTAATGCAAGGAGAGCAGTCTAATTTAGATTTGATGGACAGATCTTATGTTGTAAGCTTCTTTGTAGTTGACTTTTTTTAAGCTTTTTTCTCTTTCTAACTTTACCTTGAAGGATGTACATCATACATGCTGGGGAAAAAAACACGTTTAGAATCCATACAAAACAAGGTCAGAAGGGAGGATTGTTGATGGAATGTGGAAAAGGAAATGCTGTCGAATATGCTTGAATAGAATTTCTGTAAGACTTACAGCACTTACAGCTTATCAGGCACAAGAAAATGTGACCAAATTTTTCTGCCAGCCATAAATGTTTACCCAAGTTTTCTAAAAAGCAGATGTCAATTGACATTTCTCTGTTGTCCAGGCTCATTGCAGACCACAGAGAGAAGGTTAAGTCTCTCTTTTCCTCAAGAAAATTATTTTTAGAACACATTGAACAGAATATTGCTATGAATAAATTCATTAAAATTGTCACAGAGTCTTACACCTTTCTTATGTTCTTATGTTCTTATGACTCTGCAAGAGACTACCTGTGCAAGTTCCCCTGTGCAAGTTTCATGGTGTAAGGAAGGACTCTGATTGATAACTGTGGTATCAACATGTTTTAAACTGGATATTTGACTTCTGTGGAGTACTATCTGACAGTTTTCATTCCCAATGACAGTTGTCTTGGACATCTGGATCTCTGCTACCTTATTGCTTGAATAGATCCCAGCGTAGTCTGAAACTGAGCCCTATGGATAATTTGAATGAGTAATAAACTACTGTTAGAATATGTATTTTTAGACAGGAAAGACACAGATGTATCAGCAGGTGAGATAAACTAAGTGAGTAAAGAAACCCTGCTACAAGGGCACATCCAAATCAGTAAATGGGGCAGAGGTGTGTAAGAAGGTTTAGACTCCCTGAAGACCAAAATAATTTCTTCAATTAATACCTCACCAGTGCTTGCTGATCCTGTTTATACATGCACTTGTCTTGTTAGAGGAAAGCCTTTCTAAAATAAAAATATGGAGGAAGAACTCAGGAAGCCAGGGCTCTATGTGTTCAACTCTTCTAACAAAAGCTAAAATTCTCAAGAAAGTCTCAGATTTAGAAGCTACCATGGAGAAAAAATTTGCACCTATGAATTTGAACATTTAATGAGGCTGCTGGATGCTTAATTCACTGGAAAATTCAGTTAATGAAGAATCCTTCTTTCTTTGAAAAATAAACATTTAAATTGCATCTGTAGATAAATTGACATATCCAACCTGCAGTGTGTGCAGGTTGCATTTAATATGATTTTTCAAACTCTTGATTTTAAGAAATGAAATTAAGTTTAAATTTCACTTTTGCAATATACTGGATTTAGTTCCTATAGATTTTAATTAAAATAATTTTATTAAAATTTAGTTCACTTACATCAGGCATATGTCACTAATTTTATGCTTGTAAGAAGTAAGTATAAACATTCTTATACTTGTATAAACAAGTGTTGCAAGGATGGGTAAGAAAGATCCATACATTTCTTCAACTATTTCTTTCTAGTTCAGCATTATTTTCTTGTGGGCTGAATCAATTTTCCACAGATAATTTGATTTTAAAAAACAGAGAATTACAGAACAATTGGTTTCATCTAAACGACATATTTCACTATGTAAAAGATGGCAATATATAGAAGAGTTTATGACCCATGTGAGGTTTATTAAAGTATTATAAACCGGGCCATAGGGTTTTAAACATGTAGGTTGAAAATTTGGTTTATAACACCTTTTTTTAAAGTTTCTACTAACTAAAAAAGCTATTCAACAATAAACTGCTAATAAATATCTAAAGAAATCTTAAAATCACTTATTCACATATTTTCATTTAAAATCTATGTTCACGTTAAACACTTCTTAAAATTTTACCTAACATTAGACTCTGTTTTAAATCCCTCTTCTAGGAGCAAAAAGATTTTGCAGAGCCTGACAACTGCATGGGAAGAATTACACAACTGGGCCATCATATTCTTCACTCTCTTCTACACATGCAGCAGATCAGGACACTCACCTGTGTCAGGGGAATTTATGAATCCCAGAATCACAGAATGGGTCATATTGGAAGGGACCACAGTGGGTCATCTGGTCCAACCTCCCTGCTCAAGCAGAGACATCTCAGAGCACATTGCATAGGATTGTGTCCAGACAGTCCTTGAATATCCTCAGTGAGGGAGACTCCATACTCTCTCTGAGAAATCTGTTCCAGTGCTTGGTCACTGCAAGGTAAAAAAGCTCCTCTTCATGTTTAGCTGGGAACTTCCTGTGCATCAGTTTCAGCCCACTGCCTCTCGTCCTATTGCTTGCCATCACTGAGCAGAGCCTGGCTCCATCCTCTTGGCATCCTTACTATAGATACTCATAGACACTGATGAGGTCTCTTCTGTTACTTCCACTCAAGTCTGAACAGGCCCAATTCTCTCAGCCTTTTTTTACAGGAGAGATGAGCAAGTCTCTTAATCATGTTTTCTCCCTTCTGCTGGACACACTTCAGGAGCTCCATGTCTTGACTGTCCTGAGGAGCCCAGAACTGGACACAGCATTTCAGGTGTGGCCTCACTAGGGCTGAGTAGAGGGACAGATCACCTCCTGTGACCTGCTGGCAATGCTCTTCCCAGTGCACCCCAGGACACCATTGGCCTTCTTGGACACATAGACAACTTGCTGTCCACTGACATCCTAGGGTTTCATGTCTATGTTGTAAAACATCTCATGACTACTTTTTCAATTAATTATGTATTTTGGTTAAATAATTATTTTCTGCCTTTCCAATGGAAGGAAATAGACTTGATATCCCTGCTTAAACTTTCTCTACTTCTTTCTATATCAGTTTGCATTAACAGCAGTATTTCAACACAAAACCAGTGATAAAACACTAATCTTATATTCTGCAGTTTAAACAAAGAAGTAAAGGAAGTAAATACAATTCAGATATACCCTACAGAAATTTAAGGAGAAACACTGTTGTTATATTCTTAGTTACGTGTTTATGGTGTGTTAAAATACTGGACCTAGATTCATTGTAGTCTCTAAGAGGACTCCAAAATACTGAAACACACTGGGAAATTTCACCAGTTCCTATTGAAAATTTCCAGTGTAACAAAATAGATTGCAACTCCATTTTTCAGACCCAGACATTCAAATCACATTCTCATCCTCCTATTTTTTGGTGTATGCTAGGATTCACTTATTCTTTACATAGCAAAGGAGAACAGAGAGTCAAGAATTTCATGGGAAGAGGTATTATAAACTTTCTGTTTGCTACTTCATAATATATCTGCCAATAAATAAAAATACCCTGGCTTTAAAAAAAAATTGCAGACTTTTATATGTTATCTCTGACTCTGAGCATATTTTTATGAATCATTTCAGGCATGAAATTAAGGCTTATCTGCCTTGCGACAAACTCTTGATTCTGTTAGCATGGGTACTGTTCATTAGCTATTTGCTTATGGTTAAAACCATAAGTGTTCTTGCTGTACTTCTATAAGATGCTACTGTTGGTATCCATGACTTAAATGGGTCAAAGTTCAGCTCCTACTGGACAGCAGCCCTTAATAGAAAACCTAGATCTATAATTCAGTTCAACTGGGACATGTCTCCTGCTGCTCACACTGCAAGCTCATATTTTTTATCTATTACCCAACTCTTGAGTAAATTTTCAGCATCACAATTAATTTAGTATTTTGCATTTAGTTTAGTATTTTCATTCTGGACACTTTTTCAAATAAAGTCATAACTTAGAATCTGATTATGCATTCTTTACAAATCAAAGTTAAATTTTTGGGACTTTCTTAAATAAAAGCTCAGGAAATGCACCTGAGAAAGTAATTGATTAACTAGGATTAAACTGTTTCTTATTCATAGAAACTGATATCAACACATAAGTTTAAATTGCCAGCAGTGAACATTCAATGCATCTTAAGTATTCCCATACAACCACTGCAGTACTTGGTATCGAGATATTGCATAGGTGAAGATATAAGGAGTTAGCATTCAAATCATTAATGAAGAGCAGCCATCTGACAGGAACCATAACCCTAGGATATAATGCAAACCATTGAAACACATGTTCATTTAATCCCTGCAGTCACTGCAGAATTTCATCTACACTGCCTTCTGCCAAAAGCTTTTGGAGAGAGGTATAGAGAATATAAGCACTGCATTCCACCTGACACTAATGCAATTTTAGTCAAAACTATTAAATCTCTCTATAAAAGCCTTTTTAAAATTAAAAAAAAAAAAAATTCTCATTCTGTCTGGATTCTTGGATTACTGGGGGTTTTAAGCTAAAAAAAATGACAAATTGATTTCTCATCTCTAACATTAGAGCATTAGTATAAGATACAGGAATTTGAAGTTAGAAGCAACAAAAATTATAATAATTTCACTTGAGAAATTACTTAAATAGCCTTAAGTTTGTGGAGCTAAGTAGATTAAACCTTTTAGAAATTTGTGGGTTAATTCCTTGAAGGTTTTGGGTTTCTGTCTTTTTATATATTTTTTCCCAGTTTAAAGGACTTCCTGTCCTTAATAGATTTTATATGTAGGAGCAGCTACAAAGGAATTTATATCTGTCTTCTCTTACATCTTCTAAAACAAAACATTTATTAAGAGTTTTCAGTATTGATAAGAATCATTGCATGTTTCAATTGATTGAGGTGATTGGGTTCCTCAGAACATGTCTTATGACCGCACAATGAAAAATATTTGTGGGAGATTTTTCTGTAGGTTTGATATCCTAAAGAGCAAGTTTTCTGTAATTCACGTAGAAGTCCAATATTTTCTGTCAACACATACAGCTCCACAGTTTTCATCATGCGCACCTCTAACCTCTGACTAAAAACACCCCTCTCTCCCGAATGCACTTCGTCCTTCTCTTCCTTCTTCTCCTCTTCACAAGGTGGCAGTAACACCTGCCCTAGCACACTCCATTCATCTCCTGGTTTATATTCACACTTATTATGAGGTCTCACCTCTCTTCTACCTCTCTGAAGTTCATCCCTACTTTCAGCTGTTTCCCCTGTATTTTGGAGAACAGTTATCACTGTCTAAGACAGCCTCAGCCAGCCATGACTACATCTTGCCTCTCTTCAGCTGTTGATTTTTAAGAATCTCTATATTCCTTCCTCTGAGAGACAACAGTGTATCACTAATTCAGAGAAATTGAGCAAGCTAGCTCATTTAACTTTTCACAATGTCACTGTCCTTCAGACAAAAAATAAAAACCTTTTTGATAACATGACATAAGAAGCATTGTACTGGAGAAATGTAATAACACTATGTAAGTATGCTGTACATATACATAACCTTTTAGCTAATATTAAAAATACTTTTAATTGTTCTCTTAATAAAAGTGAGAAAATCAGAGAATTTACTCTGATGACTTTCCTTTATATTGTAAGGTGACAGTAGTTTGATTTTGTGTTAAAAAACTAGGACTTAGCAAGCCAACTTCCTTATTTCAAACAAAGCTACAGAATTACTAATGCCTTTAAAACTACACTCTGTATAAGCACTCCAAACTCACTGGCAGCTATACACGTGTCCGAGCTACTCATTTCATTTCAGTACATTTCACACATCACTCAATGGGCGTATTGCCATAGGACAATTGAGCAGGTTCATCACAACTTCTTTATTTTACTTTCCACTACAGTTTTGTGAAGCTAACTGATTATTGCAAAGTTTCATTAAGATATTTTTCCTGTACTTCATAGTTCTATACATGAAACAATAATAATACTACCTTGAATGGTGCAACAATTTAACTGACCTATAAAATCTCTGTATGAAAAAGGAAACATTATTGTTTGTTCTAAATAAAATATTAACAGATAGATTTCCTCTAATAAAAGCAGATTTTAAATTATTGTAAACTACAGCCAAAATTAAATATTAGGAATATAATGATTTCATACAATACAAGAGATAACTGAAAAGGCTACCTTTAAAATCAACATTTCCTAGATGGTACTTAATAGCAAAAATATCACAGTATGACGCATTGGTGAAGATCTGGTTGCTAGAAGTAATACTATGATATTGAATAATATCTTACTGCTGTTATTTATTTTCTAGACAAGAAAAAGGCATAAATAATATTGTTAGCAAAATTGTTGTCTTTTACATCTTTTACTTCCAGTTCTCACATCTATTTACCTGGATTTCTTGTCTAATTATGGTAAAGGTATTGTGTGTGTAAGTACGTTAGAAACAAAAAGTGCTGAGACAACAATATGGCAAGCATGACCTAAAAATGTCGTAAATAAATGTTGCAATGAATGTGCTCTCTGAAAAACATGTTTTTCATAAGATCAAAGAATAGTTTGGCTTGGAAGGGACCTTTAAAGGTCATCTCATTCAAACCTCTGCCATAGGCAAGGACATCTTCAAATAAATCAGGATGCTCAGAACCCTGGCCAGCTTGACCTTGAATGTTTCCAGGGATGAGACACTGACCTCTTTTGGCAACCAATGCCAGTGTTTTACCACCCTTGTAAAAAAACTTCTCCATTATATGTAATCAAAGTCAACTCTTTTAGTTCAAAACCACTACCCTTTGTCCTATAGTAATATGCCCAGCTAAGAAGTTTGTTCCCTTCTTTCTTAAGAGGCCCCCTCTTAATATTGAAAGGCTACAATATGATCTCCTCAGTGTTTTCTCCTCTTGCAGCTGAACAACCCCAACTCCCCGCTTTTCCTTGCAGGAAGGAAGTTCCATCTCTGTAATCAGTTTTGCAGTCCTCTGTGGGACCTGCTCCAACAGGTCCATGTCTTTCACTGAGATTCCCAAAAATGGTTACAATAGTTCAGGTGCAATCTCACCAGAGAAGAGTAGAGGGAGAATCATTTCCCTCAACCTGCTGGTCACGCTTCTTGTCATGAAGCCCAGAATGCAATTACATACTATTGGCTCATTTCCAGCTTTTCATGGACCACTACCCCCAAGTCCTTTTTGGTAGGGCTGCTTTCAATCCCTTCATCACTAGCCTGTATTGATATCTGGGGTTTCCCCTGTTCAGGGGCAGGATCTTGCACTCAGCCTTGTTAAACATGATGATGTTCCCATGGGCTCAATTCTCAAGCTTGTCTAAGTCCCCCTGGATGGCAACCCATCCTCCAGGTGTATCTGCTGGACCACAGTTTAGTGTAGTCTACAAATTTGTTGAAGATGCACTCTATCCCACTGTCACTAGTGAAGAAAGTAAACAGTACTGGTCCCAGCATGGACCCCTAAAGGAGACAACTGGTTACTGATGTCTCTGTGTACACTGAGCCATTGACTACTACCCTCTGGATGCAATCATCCAGCCAATTCCTCATTTGCTAAGCAGTCAACCCATCAAATCCACAGCTCTCTAATTTAGAGAAGACAATGATGTAGGAGACCATGTCAAAGGTCTTATAAAAATCCCAATAAATTGCAACCATAGCTCTTGCTTTGTCCACTGATGTTGTCACTCCATTGCAGAAGGCCACTAGGTGGATTAGGTAGGATTTGCCCTTGGTGAAGTCCTGCTGACTGTCTTGAATCACCTCCCTATCCTCAGGGTGTCTTAACAAAGGGATGATCTGTTCTATGATTTTCCATGACACAGGGGTGAGGCTGACAGGTCAGTGGCTCCCAAGGAGGATTTACCCCTTTTAAAGATGGGCACAACCCCTTTTTTCAGACACCTGGGACTTCACCTGACTGCCATGACTTCTCAAATATCTTGGAGAATGGCTTGGCAAATACATTAGCCAATTCCTTTAGGAATCTGGGATGCATCTCATCTAGTTCTACAGACTCTTGTATGTTCAGATGTCTCAAGTCATCTGCTCCTCTCTTATGGTGGAAGGGACTTTCATCCACCAGTCCCCATTCTACTGTCCATCCACTTGAGAGGTGTGGGAAAAGAGGTTGCCATTTAAGACTGAGGCAAAAAAGTTGTTGAGAACATCAGTTTTCTTCTCATCCATTTTTACTAGTTTGTCAGTCTTGCTTATCAGGACTGGTAACCCTTCTTTGACCTTTCTTTTCAGGCTGACACACCAGTACAGCTTTTCTTATTCTTTGTTTACCTCACCAAAGTTCAGCTCCAGCTGCACCTTGGCTTTCCTCACTTCATCCCTACACAACCAGATCAACATCCCTATACTCTTCCCAGGATACTTCCCAGTGCATGATCCCTGCAGCCAAGGTTGCTTCCAACCTTGATGTCACCAATTAGCTCACTGATGTTGATGCCCATCAGTCCAGTAATGCACTCCACCTGGCAGGGCTGTCTATGGCCTGTCTTAATAAGTTATCCTCCAGGACACCTTATGGGTGCCTGTAGATAGCAGATACCATTCCAGGAGACTGATGGATTGCCTACAGCACAATTAAGATTATTTTCAGTAGAAACCTCAGACAACTTATTTTAAAGATGTGAAGGTCTCCTGAAAAAAGGGCAGAGAAAAATCCATGCTTCTATCATGCTGAGAAGGATAATATTTTGGAAATGATTAAGTATATGAAAATTACTGTTTCAATTAATGTTTCCATGGCAGGGTGGTTGGAAATAGATGATCTGTAAGGTCCCTTCCAATCACAGCATTATTACAATGCTATTACCTTAACTAAAACTGTTAATATAAGTAAAACTTAAAATATCTTGAAGCCTGCATGCTTGTTAATTCAGAAGTATTTTAAAGCAAACTCACCAGATAGCAACTGCAATTTTTATCATGTAAGAATTTTTTTTCATCCACAATGGTTGGCTAATGCATCTGAAGGAAAAAAAAAAGGCAAAAAAAATCTAGAACTGTTTTTCTCTTTTTATCTCATTATTTTACAAGTTCAATTGTGATAGATTAACATATTTTAAAGGAAATTAATTTCAAACTATTCTAGTTTCTAGCGTGAAAATTATTATTTTTGCATAGAAAATAATGTATTAGAAAAAAATATTTCAAAACAATCCTTTTGAGGCGTGCTGGTTTGTATTAATTTTTTTTTTTTTTCCGTAAGGAAGGAAAGGAACTAGTTATGGAAATAATTCCGTGTAAGAACCTTGGCAGCTTCCTTTGGACCTGACAAAAAACAGTCAGGGATTAATTCTTAGAATTGACGACCTGTTGAGCCACTGAGAAAGCTGGACACGCCTCTGTGAACACACATTTTAAACTGAACCAACCCTGGGAAGTGCTCCTTCTTTCTTCCTCCGTAGTACAGGTAACAGGCCGGCTGGGCGGGAGGGCCGGCCGAGGTCAGCACGGCCCGTGGGCCTGGTGGGGCCAGGCCGAGCTGGGCCCTGTTGGGCTCTGCTGCAGCACTGGCCGGGGCAGGGTCCACCCCCCGCGCAGCTAGGCGGGCCNGCGGGCCTACAGCACGGCTGAAATGCTGCCGCTGGTGACATCTAGCCGACATTGAGCCCTGGCTGACATTGAGCCCTGCTCTGCTGCCGGCCTGGGCCGGGCCTGCTCCGCGGTGGCCTGTGTGGCAGGGACCGGGTTGGGCTCCCTCTGTAATTGAATGCAGCAAAAGCCAGAAAACACCTATGTAGCCAGAACAGTCATGGTCATCAAAGAATTCTCCATTGTAAACACCACCAGGCAGGGATCGCATGACCATCTGCAGGCCTCGGGTGAGATTTTCCTTGGGTGAGATACTAACTCTTTCAATGCAGAGATGAGACTTGCAGACCTTCCATTCTCTCTTGAGTGAGAGAAAAGGACAGAGAGAAACAACATAGAGACATCAAAGTCAGACAAGAAGGAAAAGTAAGGTCATAAATGGGAGGGAATGAGGAGATGTCTTGGACTGATATTCTCTTGTAAGCCGTGGAGAAGATATAATTGACAAATCAGACTCTTTTTTTTCCCCCTGTAACTCGTAGAGTGCTTATGGGGTGGATGAGGTGTTCACATTGTAGGTATGGGCAAATGCATTTGTGCTGAAGTTAAGCAGATGTTGAAATAGCTGTGATCCCAAGAGAAGTTTGAACAGAGAGAGAGAAGAGTGATGAAGACCCTTTGCCTGCAGGGAAGAAGACAACCTCTGTTCTCAGAGAGGAAGATGATCTCCAAGTTAGATGAAGAGAGCCTTTGCTGAAACTGCTAATCCTTAAAGTGTACCCCGTAAGCAGATATGGCCCATAAATTGTGGAAAAGCTGAAAAAAAAATGGGAGGGATTTCACGATTGCAGATTTCCCAGGCAGCTGCTACTCATGGAAATTGAAACCATGAGACAACTGGTTTCTTGTGGAGAAGTCTCCATAGACTGACAAGAGAGACTCTTCTCCGTAAAAAAATTGGAGAAAGACTATTCTAGAGGTGATAAAACGACTGATTTGTTTCTGTACATTCTCAGTGTGAAAGAAGAGAGAGTTTGGGGAGAGAAGAAGTGCTCTGTTTTTATTCTGATTACTATTATTTTTCCTTTTTTTTTCTGTTAATAAATTTTTTCTTTATACCCTTTAAAGTTTAAGCCTGCTTTACTCAACTCCTAACCCTATCTCACAGCAAGAAATGAGTAAAGAATTCTAGTAGATGCACTGGCAATTTGGCCAGCACTAAACTCACCACATAAATTGGTGCATTGGTCGGGAAATCTCAAATTGGCAAATCAAAACCACTACATGAGGGAATAATTAGTAAGAACCATCAACACAATGTAGTTCAAATCATTTCAGTTCAAAAGGGCAAGGGGTGTTTTGATAAAATGCAATTTAAGATGAGCAATATTTTCATTCATTTTTTGTTTAACATAATGTTTCACCTTAGAAAGGGTTGGCAAGGGTATTAGGGGTTGGACAATTGATGTAAAATCTACCACCTGGATACCAAAAATGAATATCAAAGAAAATTCATTCAGTTCTGCCTTTGAAATGCTCAGAAATTAATGTCAATATGATTTAGGGTATAAGTGCCTCCAACTATGCCAAAAACGTATTTATCATTGTCTACTGACAACAGGAAGCTTTCTAAAAAATATGTAATTTTCAATTGCACTGATAAGTACCTCTTTGTTCTAAATATGAATTACAGAAAACAGCATGGAAATTCACAACTCTTCAGATCTTGTATTTGATCATCATACTGATCTCAGCGAAGAAAAAGTCTCTCTATAAGTCTTGCAAATCTTCTAGCACATAGAAATATACTGAAACTCTGTTAAATAAAGAGAAATGCATTCATGAACACTGTAGCCTCTCTGAAGAGCACTAACAATCAACTTCATGAACATTTCAATAACGAAAATACCTGATCATTTACAAAGATAACTAATGTATCCTTGCTTTAAATCGGAGATGTCGAATGAAAAGGATGCAAGATTTTATCTTTGAGAATACCTTTCTGATTTCAGGAGTCCTTATTTATTCCATGTGGAAAGTCAGCCTCTTTCAATGCTCTCCATTTAATCACCAACAATTTAAGGTACCAAACCTATTTTGTCGCAAGACTGCTAGTGACTAAATCACTAGCACCTGTAATTACTAGTGATCACAATTCAGTAATTTCTGAGTTCGTTCTTGGCGAATTGTGATCCCTAATCATAGATTGGTTATGCTCTGCAAATACTGTAAGTATTCTTGACTTTACGCTGTCCAAATATAACAAAATTGATTTGATGTCTGGGCCAGCGCAGTTTTTCTGATTGTTTTGGTGAAATTACATGTAACCATGAGAGATGTATAAAAAAGTTTAATACCCTCCAAAGAGCTAGTATCCCATTTCCTAAGGTTTGGATTCTGGACACTGAGATGACAGTTTTCAGAGAAAGTAAAATAGCAGGGGGGATAGAAATAGATCTCCAGGTGGATATGTTGCTGTGGCTGCAGGCACGCACAGCATGCAAAAGGCACAAAATTACCATATGTTCTGTTGATCTGCTGAGGAATAGGATATGACTAGCTTTAATACCTCTTCAACCACCACTCTCCTCACACTTCTACAGCTTGCTGTTTCAAATATAAGTAATTTGGTTGTGGAGGATGTTCCATCATGTGCAACCATGCAATATATGTATTTTCCAGTGGAAGTCTTCCCGCTCAGCAGAAACTGAAGGATAAAGAATATGTATGCTCTCTTATTTCCTTGCTCTCATTTTTGCTTGTAAGCTTCTCCAGGAAAGTTTTATTTCAGGTGGCTGATTTGCTGAGAGATGAGTAAGTCACACTGTTGAAAAGAGGCGTATTAATTACTGTTTTTTTAAAAAATAAAAAAGTCTTGATTTTTATGTGGAAATTTAGTAGGACACTGAAATATATTTAGTCACTGTGTAAAAGATGATACGAAGTCCTCTTGTACCTGATTACATTTACTACTTACCTCTCCAGGATAACCTATTTTTAAAATCTTGAGGACTGGATCAAGTAGAAAACCAGATTAAAGCACTCTGGATAAGCAACAAGTTCTGAAAACCACTTGAGTTCAGTATCCTCTGAGATTAATCTGAGATTATTTGATATGGCTACAGACTGAGAATAACATGCTGACCTTTAGCCTTATGAATTAAGAAGTAGTGTTATGAAATGCTGCCACCTGTCATTTGAATTAACATTTCTCCTCACGGTTCCTAGAGAAGGGTGAATCTGGAAAATTTCAGTCCTTTAAACTCTAGGAAAATACAATTTTGCAATCCAGCTTCATTGTGAAATAATTTGGGACTGAACTGTTTATGGTAAGAAAGGCCAAAGGATTCCAGACTACAGCTTTAAGGGCTGAGAAATAATTACAAGGACTGTGCAAACTGAGGAAGACTAAAAGCAACAAGAAGTGTTCGTGTGAGTTACTGGAGCAAGTTCAGAGGAGGGCCATGGAGCTGATAAAGGACTGGATCACATCTCCTATGAAGACAGGGTGAGGAAGTTGGGTCTGTTCCACCTGGAGAAGATGCATGGAGATTTCACAGCAACTTTCCAGTATTTGAAAGGGAGCTACAGGGACTTGGAGAGAGACTCTTTAGCAGGAACCACAGTGATGGGACAAGGAGTAATGGGTACACACTGAAAGAGGAGAAATTTAGGCTAGATATAAAAAAAAAAATTTTTTACAGTGAGGGTGGATAGACATGGAAACAGGTTGCCATGGGAGGTTGTGGATACCCCAAGCAGGGCAGTGTTGAAGGTCAGGCTGGACAAGTCATTGAATAACCTGACCTAGTATGCCAAACTGTGCTTGGCAGAGGAGTTGGGTGAGAAAAATCTTTAAGGTACCTTCCAACCCTATGATTCTATGTCTGAGAATAGAACTCAGGTTCTCTGGGACTCAGGTTTCAAAGGGAAGGTTTATATTGGTTATCAGCAAAATGTTATTCACTGACATTGTGACTAGGTGACTAGGCATTGCCACAGGCTGCCCAGGAAAGTAGAATCAACACCCCTGTTAGAAAGATGTTTAGTAGTGACAGTTTGGAATATGGTTTAGCAGTGAACATGGCAGTGTTGGGTTAACAGTTAGACTTCATTATCATGGAGGTCTTTTCCAACCTCAATGAGTCTCTGATTCAAAAAGTGATTTCTCATCACACATCCCAGTGGGATGAGACCAGTTCTTTTGCCAAGCTCATGAGCTCACTGACAGCCTAAGTGTGAGCAGAGTATTCATCAACTGAAAAGGAGAAGACATATGCAGAGTGTTTGGCTGTATGGAGCCAGCAAACAATAACAAAAAACATGATATCACTATGTATCAAGAAGCTTTAGGAGACAAGTCTCACATGCATCAACTGAATGTTGATTACATCTTCCATCTCTCATTGTGATGAGACACTGTGTGGAACTACTGGCATTATCACAAAATCACAGAATGGTTGAGATTGGAAGTAACCTGGCTGACACTGGTCTAATAGCTCTATTCAAGGAGGGCCACCTAGAACCAGTTGCCCGGAGCCATGATTTTTGGTTATCTCTGAGGGAAGAGACTATAATGTCTCTGGGAGTCCTGTGCTCAGTGCTCAGTCAACCCTCACTGTGAAAGCAATTTCTCAGTTTCAGAGGAAACTCCTGGTGTTTCAGTTTGTGCCAATTGCCTCTCATCCAGTCAGTGGGCACCTCTTAAAGCAGTCTGGTTTTATACTCGCACTTCAGGTATTCATATACATCAACAAGGTCCCATCTAAGGCTTCTCTTCTCCAGGCCAAGCAGTTCTAGCTCACTCAGTCTTCCTTTGGAGTGCTCAAGTCCATCGCTTTTCTGGCCCTTTACTGTCCAGTTTCCAGAAGATACTTCTTTTGTTCTGGGAAGTGCAGAACTCATCATATAATTCCAGTTATAGCCTAAACAGTGCTGAATAAAGGGGATCCCTTCCCTCAACCTGCTGTCAATACTTTCCCTGGAAAAGGGAAAATTATGTTTCTCAAGACATCATTAGTCTTCTTTTTGACAGTCAAATCAGTGATTCATGTCCACCAGATCCCTGATAGCCCTTTCTGCCAAGCTTCTTTCCAGATCAGTGGGCCACAGAGAACCCTCTGGTGTGCAAGACTCCATCCTCAGGTGCAGGACTGTGGGAAATAGAAAAGGTATAAAACTCTCAGAAAGCTGTGTGAAAGCAAATCTCAAGATGGAGAAATGCAAGAATGCTGAATATGCAAGGACAAAAAACAACAGGGCTGTGAGCTGTGTAGAGATAGGCCTCAGGAAAATACGTTAAGCAAGATAGGAGACATATGTAAGCTTAATAATGAAGCCTTATCCATTGTTTTAAGCTATTACAAGCAAGCATTGTTCAAAGCAAGATATACATGTAGCTTTATTAATTGTCCTTAGCAAATGCTTGTCAGCTTTTAATATTATGCTATTGGCTAGAAAGTTGTTAAAAGTCTTTGTAACAAAAGGAACTTCATCTGCTGTTGTGAAGCAGCTGAAGCTGTTTCATCTCCCTTGCTTGGCTTTGTAAAATGAGACTCATAACTGTGATAGAATAAAACCTTTGAGAAAGCTGCTCCAGCAGGCCCGTCCTCTTGTTTGTGTACGTAGATATATGTAAATATAAAATAAGAGAAAAAATATATCCCCGGAAACCCAGCACAGGACTTTGCACTTCTTGTAAATCATTGTGAGGTTCCAGAAAGTACCTACCTTCAGCTTGCTGAAGTCCTCTGGGATGTCAGCATGACCCTGTCAGCTACTCCTTCCAGTTTTGCATCATCAGCAAACCTTCTGAGAGCAGGGTCTGTCCTACCCTGTAGATCATTAATGAAGTTGTTAAATAATATTAGACCAAGTATAGACCCCTCATATATACCACTAATTACTGGCCTCCAACTAGACGTTCTTACCCTGATCAGAACCCTCCAGGCTCAGCCATTAGCAAGTTTTCATCTCACTTCACTTTCTGATTATTCAGCCCATATATAAACAGTTTGTCTATGAGGATCTTACAGGAGACATTGTCAAAGGCCTTACTGAAGCCCATGTACACAATATCCCCTGTTCTCTCCCCTTGTCTACCAGGCCAGGCATTTCATTATAGTTGTTTATCAAGCTGGTCCAGCATGGCTTCCCCTTCAATCCATGCTGAGTACTCTTGGTCATGTTCTTGTTATCCACCTGTCTAGAAATTTTTTGCTTGTCTAGTTGTTCCATCCCCTTCCCAGAAACTGAGGGAAAGCTAATTGGTATGTTACTCCCTGGGTCCTCCTTCTTGCTCTTCTTCAAGATAGCAGAGATATTTGCTTTCCTTCAGTCTTCAGGCACTTATCTCAGTGCCATGATTGCCATGACTGATTAAAGATTATCAAGTGTGGCCTCTGAATTCCAAGCAACTCACTCAGCATTCATAGGTGCATCCCATCATGGCCCATGGATTTGTTTGTTAATTTTGCTTAAATGTTACCTGACCTGAACCTGACAACAAGGGAGCATCTTTGCTCCAAGGCTTTCCTCCAGTCTCTGAGTCTTTCTAATAAAGATTGACACAAACAAGACGTTCAGTGCCTCAGACTTCCACATCTTGTGTATCCAGGTCCCCTTTAGCTCTAAGCAACAGGTCCACATTTTTCCATCTTTCTTTTATTGCCTGTGTACTTGGAGAAGCCATTCTTGCTGTCTTTGAAATATATGGCCAGTTACAATTTCATTTAGGCACTAGATTTCCTAACTTTATCCCTGCTTGCTTTGAAAATGTTCCTGCATTCCTCCTAGGTCACCCAACCTTGCTTTTATCCCTTGTATTCTTCCTTTTTCATCTGAGTTTGTTTAGGAGCTCTTTGTTCATCCATACTATCCTCCTGGTATTTTTGCCCAGCTTCATGTTCATTGGGATGGGAGTCTCTTGAGCTTTGAATATCAACCAGCATTCTGAGGCCACTGTTCGTCGGGTTGTGGTTGTTTTCTTTAAAGAACTGAGCAGCTATTAGTTGTTATAAAGTTGTTTGTTGCAAAGGCACATCAGTCTCGGAAGGCAAAGAGTCACAAGTGTTAAAGTCCATGCTAAAGGTTTTCAGCATGAAATCCTAAATAGCAGTAAAGTCCCAATTAGAAGTAGAAGCTGCTCCTGTCAAGGTCCCCGGAGAGCCGATGATGCTGCGGCAGCTCCTGTCTTCTTCGGGTGATGATGATGGCAGTAAGGAGAGAAGAAAAGTGAGAGAGCAGAAGCAAGAGCAAAAGCGAATCTCTCCCCAGTGCGTAGATTCTTATACACAAATTACCGAACAAGCTAAAGACATAAACTCGAACCATTTCTTCTTAACCTATTATAATTCTAGTTTCTTAGCACGCCAGGTTATATATAAACTATACATATGATCTATCTTGTTCTATCTAAAAAATGTAAGCAATATTCTTACTATGGTTTTATTATGTCTAACAGTATGTTCCTGGAGACTCTACAGAGGCTTATTTTCAACAGTACTATCTACGACTATTTTTTCAGCCTTCACTAGAACTTGCACTTCTACACTGGTATCTAAGATCTTTACTCTGAAAAGCACTTAAAGCATATTCTTACTTTCTTGCTTGCTTATTCTAAAACTTAAACTTACACATCTACTTTATGTGTGAGTGGTTTAATATACTTCAATCCATCCAAAGGTTTTAATTCAATCCCTGCACTCTGATTTCTCGCTGAAGAATTCGGCGAGACCCTTGATTTACAGACTCC
>VWZS01009799.1:0-14369 GCA_013397075.1 Rhabdornis inornatus
TCTAGTTGTTCAGTAACTAAGGTGTGGTATCTCAAGGACGGCTTTCATTTCGATCTTGCTTGTAGTTTCCATATTCTCAAAATCTTTTGCCAGGCAATCATATTTGTAAAGTTTTCCTTTTTCATCATCCCCAACACCAACACCTCCCCCGGTCTCTGGATGCTTCCTCTTGGCCACATGGTCACAGATGGATTAAAGGATTTCTCAGGCATGCCATCATACCCATCCCATTTATTTTAGCCATGCTCAAACCAGTCAAGCTGGACGAGAAGTTGCCAGGGGGAACAAAGCCCACTATGACAGCCAGTGATGCTGGGCCTGCTGCCCCCCAGGACATGGATGATCCACCTGGCTCCAGGGCACTGCTGTTCAACTTGCTATTGATTAGAAGCCTCAGGTCTCATTCCTTGGCACTGCTCTCCAGCACCTCATGCCCCAGTCTGCCTGTACATCCAGGACTGCCCCATTCCAGGTGCAGAACCCGGCACTTTCCTTTCTTGAACTTCATATGGTTGGTGATGGCTTAGCCCTCTAATTTGTCCAGGTCTCTCTGCAGGGTCTCCATGCTTTCCAGGGAGTCAACAATTCCTCCCAGTTTTTTATGGTCAGAAAACTTAGTATCCCTTCCAGTCCCACATCCAAGTCATTTATGAAGATGTTGAAGAGCACAAGTTGGAGGATGAAGCCCTGAAGAACCCCACTAGTCACTAGCCCAACATCACTCCAGTCATTGTCACCCTTTGTGCACAACCCATGAGCCGGTTGCACCCACCCATCACATGACGTGTTTATCCAGCTGTGAGATGGGCATTTTGTCCAGAAGGATCCTGTGGCAGACAGCATCAAAAGCTTTGCTGAAATCCAAAATAATTATATCTGCTGGCTTCCCTTGATCAGCATTGATCAAGGTGGGTTATCTTGTCATTAAAGGAAATTAGGTTCTGCCAGAAGGACTTTCCCCTCACAAAGCTGTGCTGACTGTGACCAACATTGTCTTTCAGGCGTTTTTTTACACCTGCCAGAATAATCTTCTCCATAGCTTTACCAGGCATTGAAATGAGACTGACAGGCCTATAGCTTCTGGGGTCCTCCTTGCCCTTCCTGAAAATCAGGACAACATTCAACTAGCTGGGAGCTCTCTGAATTCCCAAGACTGCTCAAAAATCATCAAGAGAGGCTTTATGATGACATCAGCAGGTTTTTGAAGTTTCTCATATGAATCCCATCAGGCCCCATAGATTTGTAGGGATGCAACTGGAGCAGCAGATCCTGTACATTTTCAGGAGCTGATCATCCTCACAGTCATGGTCCTCCAGCTCAGGGCACTGGAATGCCCTTGGTCCACCATCTGTGTTGAAGACAGAGGCAAAGGATGGGTTAAACAGCTCTGCCTTGTCCATGTCCCATGTCCATGTTTGTGATGTGACCATCCTCATCCTGGAACAGACCAGTGTTTTACACTGCCTTTCTCCATTAATGTATTAGAAAAAACTCTTTGCATTTTCCCTCACAATTCTGGCAGCTTCAGCTCCATTTGAGCTTCGGCCGCATCAATCTTCTTGCTACAGTGAGGAGCACATCTCTGTGTTTTTGCCATGTCAGCTGACTTTGCTTTCACTGGGCAGACACCTGCCTTTTTGGCTTATTTCAAAGAGGAGATCCCTGTTCAGCCAAGCTGATCTTCAGCCTCACCTGTTTGACTTCTGACATTTGGGAATTTTTGCTCCTATGCCCTTAGGAGGGAATATTTAACAAGTGATCAGCACTGGTGGACCCCAGCATCTGCACAAACATTTTCCCAGGGGACCTTAATCACTAATTCCTGAGCAGCCTGAGGTCTGCTCTCCTCACGGGCCGAGTTGAGATTTCACTGGCACTTTTCCTTCTGTCATCCAAGATTTTAAACTCAATGGCTCTGTGGTCACTGCAGCCAAGACAGCCCCGATCTCCTCTTCACTCACGAGATCCTCTCTCTTGACAAGCAGCAGATCAAGAAGGGCATCTTTCTGAGTCAACTCCCTTAGGACTTATTTCATAAAGTTGTCATCCAGGTGTTTTAGGAATCTTCTGGCCCACTTTGTACCATTTGTGTGATGTTCCCAGTTGATTTCTGGAAAGTAGAATTCCCCCATGAGTACAAGGGCAGTCGACATGGAAATGTCCCTGAGCTCCTCAAAGAATAATTCATCATGAGGGCAGAAGTCAGCCTGAAGTTCCCCTGCTGATACTCACTGGGGGTGGCAATCCAGTGGACTCACTTCCTAAGGGTGTTCCTTAGCAAGAAGAACAGAAACATTTACTTAAATGCATATATCAGAGCTCTTTTAGTGGGACTTAAAATTTCAAATCACAAAATTCTCCCTCCCATGTGCTTTTCAAAATTTCAAAGTACATTTTCAGGTGGTAAAAAAAGAAGAAGGGGGCAGAGTGCTCTTGGTTCACAGCCCTTTCATCCCCCCAAGTTTATAATTAACATCCCCCCAATGGTGTGAATCCTCCCTATTTATTACCTGTGACAACACAGTCTTCTAACTTTTCTGGTAAAAAAAACCCCAAAATTCCAGCATAACAGAATTTTATCTGCTTTCTATTTGTTCTAAAATATAATTAAGGTATGTCCCCTTTGACTCAGTACTAAAATTAAAAGCATTAAGCTATATACTAAAGATATTTTCAGATCACTTCTTAAAAGTAAGTAGTTTCCTGCTATCTCCAAAGATTTCTTGGTGCTGCAGAGGAACATAGTGACTCAATAGCTCCACAGCACAAGATGCCCCAGATGGGCCTGACATCACTGTAGTAATAATTAGCATTAAATGCTTGTATTCTATTTTAGAATTAAATCACTGCCCACCACTGCTGCTGCTCAGTATTGTACCATAAGTAGCTCTTTTAACAAAGACAAAAAGTCTGGGCAGACTCACATGAGTGACAGTGCTCTAACTTATTTTTTTTTCTTTGTATTTTCACTTTTTTTTTTTCCCAAGTTAAGTTTTTACAGGTAAAACCAGATCTCCAACAGCTAAATATAATAGACATAGCTAAGCCCCTTGTATTGTTTTGGCTCCCACAGAACACGAAAATCACTAACAGCAGTACTACATTCTGAAATCTTACATTACATGAAAAATAACTATTAGAAATTGTTGGAAAATCCCAGCTCTACAGAGACGGGGCAGCTGAGAGGTGTTTTAAAAGATTTTATTCCATTATCAGTCTCTCTGAAGGGTGAAACATAAGAGATGTAAAACTATCCCATTCTATCAGAAGCCAACTTATTTACTGGTTATAATACCTTATAAATGTTTTTCAGCCTATTAGCTTTTGCCAAACAATACTGCTAATACTTCTAACACCATCACCTATTATTTTACGCCATGTGGTCTGGCTACAATGCATCTTTCACAGTTCTAATTCTCAAAAATATCTGGTTTTTTTGCGAGGCCATCGCTTGAAACTTGTTTCTAGTTCAATCTCCCTCTCAACAATGTCTTCTCTATTCCATGGCCTTTCTAAGTCAGCATATCTTATCTCAGAGTTTGCATACAGATGTACAAGACTGTGTGAGCTTTCAGTCAGGAGAAATGTGTGATCTGTGTTTGACATATTCTCTTTACATATTCTCTTCTCTGAGAAGGAAAAGAAAATATTTGAAGCAGAAGATGGTACTAAAGACCGTCTAAATTGCCATTGACAATGGATTTTGATCTAAACATACTTATTTTTATTTTCAAAAGATATCTGGAAAAAAGACAGACAGAAAAGCAAGACATACAAAAAGCCCTCTGAGCTCTCAGCTTGCAAAGCACCATCTGTTCTTCAGGATATGTGGTAAAGGGACAGTAAAGATTTTGTTTTCTGACGCAGTTAAAAGCAAAACAGTGTCAACATGCACCTCCTTAGAGCAGCTCTGGCACCAGTCTTCTAAATATTGGATTTCTAGGAACCATGGAATTTATGGCAGACTTTAAAAGGTTCCAAAACCAGACTTCTCAACAAGAGGAGTCTTACTGGACCACAACAAGAAGGTAATAATAGTATAATTCCCTCTAAGACAATCTTTTCCCCTTTTTCCAATTTGGGCACCAGAAGCCCCTGGGGGTACAGCAACTCACTGAGGTACATTCACTCTTACAGACAACTGCAACAACATGGCACTCAGGTTGGCCACACTTTGGGAGTGATGGACAACACTGGAACCTGCTCATGGCCTTTGGCCGGAATTACTGACAACACCCAATACCAGCCATAAGCAATGAAACCTGTGAGATGACGGCCACTGATAACCACTTCCTTTAGTACGTCAGAGCTCTTCAAAGCCCTATGTTATATGGAATAAGCACCAGAAATGGTTGGCCTCACTTCCTGACAGCTCTCCTATGGCTATATAATCATAGGTCATCAGCAGACAGCAATGCAGAAGATGCTGCAAACAGGGAGAATTTGTTTGCCCTTATTAAATGATTCACGACCACATCTATGCAAGAAGAGCTATTAGAGGTCTTAAATCTATTAAATAAAGGCAGCATACTAGGTTAACAGTTGGACTGGATCTTAAAGGTCTTTTCCAACCTAAATAATACTATGCTTCATCCCTGGACCATCTCCTTCCTTTCTGCTATAGGGAGGAACTTCCTTGCATGACCTGACCCCACTACCACAGATATGAGCAAAGAGTAACACAGACTCTGTTTCAAGATTCATCACCATATGGGCTGAAGAATGCCTTATTGACATGGAATTTGCTTTAAAAATATTGCCTTAAGCATTTCCTTGAGCTAGCTGTACATAAACAAAAAAGCCCTTAAACAACATACAAACCAGACGGTGTCATTGTAAGTGTTGGCAGAAAATACACCTGTTAAATAAAAGAAATAAGTCAAAATTGGGGTTGAATCAGACACTTTTCTCACTCCCTCTCTCCTTCCTCCCTAACCTGTCCCCCCATCTTCCCCCTCCCCTTTCTCTGTCTTTCCCAGACCTGTTTTCTGCAGAAGTTTTTTCAGGGCACATTCATGTCTCACATCTCCCTTCATACCTTGAGCTGCAGGCCTAAGCTCTTAATACTTTTTATTTCAGCTAAACATGCTAAGTTTTGGAGCCAAACTCCCACAGGCCTAGGGAGCCAGGACAGATTATATCCCTCCTACTGACATGCATTTTATTTTCTCATATGCAGAAAAGCACACAGCTTTTGCTAGAGACATAATATCTTATCATTAAACCATGTGCTACCCCTTGTCTCCACCTCAAGCCAAAGCTGCTTTGCTATGGTGATACATTCTGTGTCAGCTTGTGCACTAGCAAACAACCTGCACATGGGTAGATGCACAGGACTGATGTGTTTGGCACATTACTGACTTCAACATAAGGTCAGACACAATGGTACTTAGCCACTTTGTGGCAGCAATGCTTTTAGAGGGATTTGAACTCCTTTTCTTTCTCACTTCTAAATACAGGGTAATAAAATCCTAACTGTAAGCCACTGGAGTGCTTAAAATGATCTTGAAGTTTGCTGTGTATAACACAAACACCTCCTATCACGTGAAGAAAAACAAGTATCAGGCTCCAAATTTAGTCCTTTTTTTGTTCCTTTTATTTTCACAATGGTATTTAAAAAGCAGGTCAAGTTTAGTGGGTTCAATGATGATTATATTAAACCACATTTCATAGCCCTGCCTACAGACACTATTACTATCCTTAAAATATAAGGAAAGAAAATATAATAAAATATATAATGTAATGTAATGTAATGTAATGTAATGTAATATAATATAATATAATATAATATAATATAATATAATATATATTCCATTTCAATACATTATACAAGACAAAGAAGTAGCATCTGGAATGTTACCACAATTTAGATACTTGTATCTTATACAGACTGATACCCTTCTGTGATAAGATTTCGCAGTTTCACATACACACTCACACAATATATCTATATGCCTGGATCAAGAGGTAGAACTGCTTCCAAATAGTATCCTCCTAACCACAACGGGTGAACTGTTCACCACATAAATGAGATGCAGAGGTTAAGTAGCTTATTGAACTGAAACTCTGAAGATGATCTAGTTCACTTGCTCATTAATGAGAATTTAAGCACTTAGTTAATTATTTTCCCCCCTCAGTTAAATAAAAGGCTTTGGTGACAGCAAGGCTTGAATAAATATTGAGTCTGTTTCCTTATGAAGAACTGTACATGCCATTTCATGTCCTGCTCGCCTCTAAATTTGCTGTTATGGATCTGCATAATTAGGCTGCACATAATAGATTAACAATAGTAGCAAGAAGCTTTACAGTAAGTAGTTCCTGTGCTTGTTCAGCAGTTTCTCTCTAAATTGTGTATCTGTACTATTTAATCCGAAGACTACAGCAAGCACCAAAAAAATCTGGGCATACCTATTACATCATTCATCTTAGTTAAATAGCTCCTTGCTTCTTGCTTCTCAGGTTCTCAGCAGGCAAATCACATTTCTGTAACATGCAGAGCTGAGCAGCAGCATACAAAACTCAGAGTGAACTACTTGCTCTGCAAAGTTTTACCGATCCTGAAAAAACTCCCAACAAGAACATTATATTTTCATGAGCAAAGACAGAAGTTCAGGGATCATCTCACTGGAGGTTACACTCACAATGCAACTCACCTGAAGTGATAATGTATTTTTATCAAGGGAGTTGGAATCTAATATTTATTGATTAAATTAAAATGTTAATTCAAAGACAAAAGCCAAAAGCAATAGTTTTGCATAACACTTTTAGTCTAAAGGCTGTATTCATTCACCTGTTGGGCTTGGACCACATTTGTAAAATAGTTCCAGTAAAATTGTTCCAGTCATTAAAACATCATTATAACAGCAGTTTACACCATTAATTCTCCTCTTAAATGTAGAATTCCAACAAATGTAGAAAGACAATAAACAATTGCCTTGTTTACTACAAGCCAATTGGAACAAGTATCCCTGACACTGTCATTTATGCTGTTAATGATTCATCATCACAGTCATTTCAGAAATTATTTTCCAGCAAATTCTTCTCCTTTTTCCCCATGTGAAAAATAGCAAATGCCTTGTACTGTCCACAGGTGGTAGAATTAATTGTTACTGGTGCACTAATTAATCCATTCAAAATACTCAGGAGAACTCTTTCCTTGTGATAGGGAGAAACTGGGTCACACACCATATTAACACAACAAACATTAAAAGGATTTAATCAAAAACTGTGTAGCAAAACACCATCCTAAGTCCATGTTTAGGCACAGTAAAATATTTGACTTGACTTGATTCACTGAGACAGATAAGCAAAACATTCTGATCAATCCTCTCTTACCTGTCATTGAAGAGAAGGCTGAACTTACAATTGCTTCTGAGAACTCTTATTGTCACCTGATGTTTTATTTGCTTTCTACAAAGTATACTCTTAAAGTATATTTTTTATTCACAATGTTTTAGTACTTTTGCAGCTGTGTTACATTTTCTCCCTTGTGTGATGCATCCTTCTTCTCAACACCTCTCTCAGCTCCGAAACAGATCTAAAGCTGAAGGGAAAGAAGCATTTTCAATGAGTCTAGAGTGACTGGTGTGATAATTGATAAAAGATTCATGTTAATCACAAAAGTATTGGGGTTTGTATAAACCAGAATACTAAGGTCTGATGCAAAGCATGGACACTAGATAAAGGAAAATATATGATTAAATCATTCTGTTTTAAATCACCTTGTTATGAATATTACGTTTTCCAAGTAAGTTGTATCTACTACCAGCTTGCAAAATCAGACTTCCCGATAGTCCTTCCTGCCTTTGTTTGATCAATGCTGCCTATCTCAAGGACCAGACTTTCAGATTTTGCTGGTGGTTATCTACAAAGATCAGATGGTTATCTGTGAGACTGACTATCGCCCGGAGACTTTGTGAATTTGAATACAGATGTTTGTTCGACCACCACTGCTTACCTGGCAAAATTATGACAGCAAAAAAACAAAAATTATTAATTACAATGAGAGAACATACTATAAGAGGCTGCAAACCAAGGTTCGATGGAGCATGGAGTGGGCGGTGACCCCTCACGTTCCCCAGCGCTGCTTGCTCCGTCTATATCAAATAAAGCAATCTAAATTTTGCTGAATATTGAGACTTTTGTTTCTCATTTATAACACTGGGGATGCCTTGGAGGAAACTAAATGAGTTTCTGCAGTGATCAAAAATACCACACTAGTTACAGCTGCCCAGTGCAAAGCACTGATTTTCCCTGATGAGCGTTTGCTTTGCTGCAGCCTTTTTTGCATAGTATTTCAGTGTGAGGAGCTGCATAGAGATGCATCTGTGGCAGCAGAAAGAGGAAGCACATGCTTATAGAGAGCTATAGACCACTGGTTTTCTGTGGCTTTAGCACTACTGCACAGAGCATTATGCAATATGCTTAGATGAATTCAGAAACAGGAACTTGGCAGAAAGCTGCTGAAATTCCCCACAAGAAACAAGGTGTTCACTGAAAAAATCAATGAGGGTATCACTCAAACTTTAAAACCCACATGGATTGGCTCCCAGGTGTAAAAAATATGAGCTATTTTCTCCATTATAAGGTTGTTCTCTCATTTTTCTTTCCCAAATCTGTCATGAAGACTGGGTCACACTGTGTTAATTGCTGTATAGAACAGAAACGCAGTCCCTCTTCCAAACAAGTCATACTCTGATTACTTCAATACCACAAGCAAATATGAGCAGAGTTGACAGCACAAAGATCAACATACAGTGAAACCTAGTGCTCACCCACTCCACCCACATGGGGTTGGATGATTCCACAACATCATTTGGAAAAGTGTTAACACTAAAATACATAAAGTGACACCTTACTTTTAATGAAAGAAATGGCATCTGGATGTCAGAAATCTTAGAGTGAACCTGCCATTATCTAGGTTTAAGTTGTTACCTAATGTTTTGAGTTTTCAAGGATAAAAATTTTATGACTCCTATATTCTACTGTAGGCAGAAATCCTGGAAAGGGCGGTGGGAAGAATGAAGAACCATACAAACTTAAAGATTGGAAAAAAAAAAAAAGCAGGAAAAGTGGGAAAAGATCCCGTTCAAACATTCTTTTTACTTTAGCAGCAGAAGATGTTGTTTTGCAGATATCTCTCTTCTTTTATGGAGCAGGCAACAGAGCCACTCCATAATCTTTCGGACAGTAAAAGACAGCAACAGCTGTCTTATTTTTTGAAGCAAGGCAAAAATGCAGTTGAGATGGAATGAATCTGCTGTTATGATAGTCCATGACTGTTTCATGAAAGAATGAAAAATCAAAAATCAAAAAGCAAAGGGAAAGAGTTTCTGCTTGAGGCACGCTGCTTTCTTACGTGCAGCCTCCTATCCTGAGGCTAGAAGGTATAATGCCTAGGCTTAAACGCCCTCCACAAGCTGGGCACTGTTTCTCTTCTTTGTGGTCATGAGCTCACAGCAGTGTTAAAAGAAGTCACCTGAAGGTTTTCGAAATAAATCAAAGAAGTCCAAAGGAAAAAAGAAATAACATAGAGAAAGATGAGGAGGTAGACAGGAGTCAGAGGATAAAGGGCAGTAGTTCTTGAACAAGTTCTCTGCAGCTGATTAACCTTACCCAAACCCTTCCAGCCACATGGGGGGAGAAAATGGGGCAGATTGCAGATGATTTAGAGGAAGAGATTTAAGAAACAGCTTAAATATTTACAGAAGACAGCAGGGAGAAGCACAAGTAGCCCATGTCTTGCCAGCCTGATGACAGGTCAGATAGCACTGGTGTTACCTGTGGAGAGAGTGGGAGGAAGGTTTGTGTGATTAGCCCTATCTGTGTTAAATTTAATCTGATAGAAATATCCAAAGAGAAGTGTCAGTGGCAAAAATGGAGGAACTGGTGGAGGAAGACATGCAAAAAAACAGAGAGAAGTGAAAATAAATCTTCCCTGGAAGTCAGGAGAAGCTACACCACTTCTGTTCCACTGTCCTCATCCTCAAGAATCTTTTCCCAACTACCCTTAGCATTCTGTCTGCAGCTCAAAGCTATTGCTGCTTTCCTCTCTTAAAGCCAGTTCCACGCCTCTTACCCAAGCTCCTGCCTTCTCACACTGGGAAGGGCTGGCCAGCTCCATCACTGAGCATAGACACTCAAACTGTTTTAGAATGCCTGTGAGTCACAGGACTGAGTAGAAAACCTGAACTTCATATACATAATATACATATAAATAAAAGTTTTGTTTCAAAACAAAGAGCTAACAGCTGCTACATGCAAGATTGATACAGTCCTACAAATACCAACAGCAACTCCTCCACTTAACTGGCACTGTACAAATTTGTGCCCTACCCCCAAAGTTATATTAAAATAATTTCTCAGCAAGATTTTTATTTTAAATGATGTCATAGCTTATCTAGTGATATGCAATCACAGATAATACACATATTTGCACTGAAACCACTATCCTACAAAAGTGATTTCTGCATTGTAATAGATTCATTAGCACAGCCTCCCCTCAAATAATTTAGTGCGATTTCAAATTGTAACAGAATTGTAATGATATTGCAATAGGCTGTCTGTATGCTTGCATTGAAATAAGACCGATACAATCACCATTCATTAAGCTACTTAAACTAAGTATCTACAGACGTACACAGAATTTTGCCACTGAACTCCAGTAGTCAGTAGATTTCTAGCACTATTTTTCATTCTGAATACCTTTTTAAACTTATATCTACTCCCTCACCATAATCCAAATGGAAATATGGATGACCGTTGAAAACAGAAGCTATGTTTACAATTCCAGTGTCAAGGAAATATATATTGTAATCATAGCACAGCGACTGTTTTTCACCTGCTCATCATAATTTCAGCCTTTATGTCATTTAGCACCATTGAGTTCCTTATTCACCCTGTTCTCTTCAAGAAACTGTCAGTATTATTTAGATGAGTTTTTTTAAGAAGCTAGAGAAAAAGACTAGATCTATGGAAATGTTATGATGTAGTTAGTTTAGTAACCTGCACTGTGCACTTAGCTAAAAAAATTACATAGGCAAAGAAATTCTAAGCCATAGCAGCTGTAAATGCTCACTACTGTAATACAAATATGCAACCTGCAGCTTTTCATAATAATGATGTACTAAGGGTAAATGCACTGGCCTCCAAAATGTCACTAGCAGATGGAATGAGTCTTAAGGGCTGCAATTTAAGCAAAATGACCGAACAAATCTTTGCTCCAAACTACCGGAAATTAACTTCTGAAGAAGTTATGCTCATTCGCTTGAGGACTTCCCAGTTATGCAGCTACAAGCGGGGCTTGGTGGGTCCCACACAGTCACGGGGCTTAGACGGCTGGAAGACACTGGGCCTGGCCAAAGCCACATTTCAAAAGGACTGGCAAAAATAGCCACCTCAAGACATCACTGAAGAGTGGCAGGGATATTTGCTCATTTCTGAATGCCTTCAGTCACGTGCCTTGATGAGACTCCTTAAATGCACCATTGACCCTGAAACAGGGAGTACCACTTGGTTAGCACCACGCATTTACAAGCACACAATTAAAGTTCAAAATAGGTAGTTTATGCCAAATACAGGCTGCTAAGTCAATTTTCACTTTGGGGAATGATGTGCAAGTGCACATCATTCATACATCAGTGATGCACAAGTGTGCAAGTGTACACCTTCTGCCACTGTAATGACAACACAGAGTCCAAGAGCAAAGCCAGCCCCTATAGCAACCCGTTTCTGCCCACAGCTCGACTGCTGGGCAACTGAAATATGGGACGTCAGAGGGGTGCAAAAAGTAATCCAAGCAAGAAGCCAAAGCCCGAGCAAAAAGAAGTCAGAGTTGAAGTCAGAGTTAAAGTCATTGAAGTTATTTAACTTACTGAAGTCGTTGAAGTAATTTATTGTTCTCACAGTTCAGCCTCATATACTGCTGCAACCCAAGCAGTTACAGCTCTAAAGCAGTCACATCCCCAAGCCAGAATTTCCCCCTAGTTACAGAATCAGTCTATTGTTTGCATTACTTGATAGCCTTAGAAAACTACACAGTTTCAAAAAACTTGATAGCTGCATATGCTGTACTTTCCCAGCTCTTCCCCTCTTATCTGTGGTTGCTTACTCTAACAGTCTGTATCCAACTAAGGCCAGACTATCTTCGTAACTGTGCTTGCTCTCTGTTCCATTTCCATTTCCCATTTGTTTTACTTGTTCTCCCATACTTAACTTACTAATCAACCCCTGAAATTTATCCCACAAACAACAAACCAGAAGTACCTGGGGAGATCAATTGCATAAAACCAGCCTTTCCCATATGGTTCCCAAACTATCTGCCATTTTTCTAATGGGATTAACAGCTCTTTACTGATATATATATATATATATATAAAACAAGAGAAACAAAACACAACAACAATAACTGCGAGATCAACAACAACAGAGCAGAAAACCCAGNAACAACAACAGAGCAGAAAACCCAGCAAACAGTTCTCTCGGTTGTGGACACCTTTCGTCTGTGGTGCAGTTACCATTCTGGCGCTGCCTGCCAGCTCTCGGTGAGCACGGAGGAGATGCGATGATCCCACGTGGCTGGAGAGACGCTGCGGTGAATGGCGTCTGTGTCCCAGATGGGAAAGAGTGGAGGGGAGACGCTGCTCACAGGTCCCAGGGCAGTGTCAATCCTGATGCTCCAAAAGGATGTGCTGGAGTCAGGAAGAGATGCGGGAGAGCGTCTGAACAGGGACGTTGTGGGATCCCACAGCTAAGGAAGGCAGCTCCCAGCGTCAGCGTGGCAGAGCGGAGTTTCTAGCGACCGCCCTTCTCCGAGCCAGACGAGCGAGAGACCAGGCCCCTACCCCACCTCTTCTTTTTTCCGGTATTGCCCCTCTCCTTCCCCCTTCGAGAGAAACTGTTAACTTAGCTATCTGAGCTTCTGGGTGTAGCTCCAAATACTTAGCATAACAATGGGAAAAATTCCACAGAAAGAAAAGGGGAAAATTCAACCCCCAACACTCCAGTATTTAATTTAGCACTATCACTAGGTGAGGCAAGTATCACCGACCTGCTTGGGAAGAGGGCTGTGATTGCAGGTCCTCTATGGCAGGAATCAGGGAAAACCCCAAAATTAAAGAGGAGATCAAGGAAACTAACTCTAGCAAACAACTTGAGCTTTGGTCGATCTCAATCAGACAAGGAAAGATAAAATAATAGGAAGAGATATTTAATGGTTGATGGAAAAGGACTTTAGGGCTTTCCTGTCTGCAGGTACTGCCAGTTCAAGCAGACCTCAGCAGGACTCTGATATAATTAGGGGCTATATGGCTATATCCAGCTTTTTATATTAAGAAACATGAAATTCACTTATTCACACCTAGGCTAACATTTAGAATAAGTTATTTCCGTAAGTTTCATTTTTAGACACCTGGTTCCAATTTTACTTTAAAAAGCTATGGCCAAATTATCTAACAGACAGAAGAGGGAATTGCAATCCAGCACTCCTGAATTTTACTCAGCCCCATCAATGCCTTCCTATATGACTTCCAGCAGTCAATAAATCTAAGTGTGCATAAAATCTATAAAGTGGATGTATATTGCTCACTTAGTTTCACTGTCACACAGTGAAATGAGTTAATATTCAAAAAAGTACTTTAAAATTCACAGACAATAAGATATACTTCAAGTGGTCTCATCTGAGTATTTAAACTGGAGTTCTAGCAATTATACTTTCCAGAGTAACAAACTATGTCCTACCTGATCATGACTAAAACTGATACAGTTTTAAAAGTCTTAAACACTGCCAAAGCAATCGTAGAGAGTGGCCCGAACAACCAGTGTGTCTTGGGGTGACTGTATGATGCCTGTATCCCCAAATCGTCTGTTCTGTTGGTGTTGAATATTAAATTCTGCAACTTTAAGACCGGTTCCAGGAGTGAAGGGGGGGAAAGAAGAAGTGCAGAGTGTGTTATCAGAGACTGCACTGGCTCCCCCACATTCCTGCTCTCAGACTGTTGTCTGCGGTGGACAGGGNTACCTGTGGTGATATGGAACACCATCTAATGTCACACAGAACCCTCCATCTCCCATCCCTGTGCCCCTCCATGGAAATATTACTGTTCATCTTTAGTTGTATCACAGTAATAGTCAGAGCTAGATAAGAACCTGATAATTTTGGATATTTTGCCAACATATAACAAACCGCTTTCTTGGTTCTATCTCAGTGAATGAAAATATTTTCAAGGGCAGAGTTGCTAGGTTACACATTTAGTTTATTTTATGGGGAGGCGCACTGAAATCTGGGTTGATCAACTCCAATAAGAAAACAGTTGCAGATTTCCAAGGAGTTTTCTGATTCCTATCTGCACACAAAAAAAAAAAAAAAAAAA
>VWZS01009799.1:16920-124508 GCA_013397075.1 Rhabdornis inornatus
CCCTCCCCCTTCCCCCTCTGGCAATGGAGTTGAGAACTGAAAGCACAAAAGGCAAAGATCATGGGTTGAGGTAAGAACAACTTTCTGGAAACAGCCATGAGGTAAGAAAACAAATAGTAACAGCAACTATATTAGTAACAGAACTACACAAAGAGAGAGGGTGATTCACACAGAAATGCTCACTGAGGACCCTGAGGTAATGAACAAGGANAACAAGATGGACAATTCCGCCACCTTTTCTGACCAGAACTGCCATGCTTCTTCTTGGAAGACAGAGCCCCTTTCCCTGCCCCCAGCAATGATGTGAAGTAGCACAGAATAACCCCTTGGTCCTGGCCAAAACTGGGACAACGGGGAAGTATTCTTATCCTAACAGAAGGTATAATGGTGTGGGAGCTAAGACAGAGAGTACTGTGAATTTAATTAGCATATGCATTTTGNTGCATTTAAAAAACGACTGGATGTGGCACTTAGTACCATGGTTTAGTTCAGGTGTTAGGGTGTGGGTTGGACTGGATGATCTTGGAGGTCTCTTCCAACCTAGTTATACTGTGATACTGTGATACATGCACAAATACACCCATCCAAAAACCAGAAAGGGGAAGCACAATAAAATGGAGGGAAAATAACATTAGATCCCTTTTCATGAAATCTTCTACAACAATGTACCAGGCACATTGGAATGAGGTGCTAGTATATCTCCATGGCAGTTCCTGAAGGATGTGCAGAAGAGCCAACACACCATACCCTGACATGGCAGCTCTGCCCCAAAGCACTTTGAGCTTCTTCCCAAGGCAGGAGAGGTGAGTGCCCTGCCTATCCACATCAGGCACAAAGCATGGAACACACTGCTCTTGTGGCAACGTAGGTACACTCATCCTGCTACAGGAGGGCCAGGTGCCCATCTCAACTCAATGCATCAATCTAACAGGAACAAAGGAGGGTTCCCTCCGTCTTTCTCCAAGTCCCCAGAAGGAAAACGGAGTAACAGAGAAAGGTTAAGAACCAATATGAAGAAGCTGAAGACAAATTGTAAGTCAGGCAAAATCCTTGAAAACAACTATTGCAGTTAGCCAGCAGGATGGGGAGAAAACAACTAATTACACCACTGTCTAGGGAACTTGTATGTTCTCTATCTCCCTGTGTTTCCAAATCCAATCAAATTCTTTATAATATGCTTTCACCAAATGCCCATCCCTGAGGTCATTACAGAGTACCCAAGTTAAATACAGTGACTTGTGTTCACACTACAGAACAAATGGCATGAACTAGGAGGTCCCCCAGTAGAAACACTGATCAGTCCCTGAAAACATTGCGATTAAGGGCCATTTTGCTTGTCTCCCAGTAACAAGCTTCATAACTTTGCAGCCCAGAAACACTCCTGCAGTACATCCTGGCAGCTTGGCCATCTCATCTTTCTGGATCTCACCTGTAATACTTCAGCTCTGATGGAACTTCTGCTGAGCTAACTTCTAAATGTTGGAAAAAAGTTGAAACTGGCAGGCTTTAAGTCTTGAGATTTAAATAAAAATAATATATTGATCAGCTGAAGCATAGTGCTAAGTTAAGCATGTTGAATTGTACAAGGATCTTCAACTGACATTTTGCATTATTTTAATATTGTGACCTTTCCTTCACACAGATCACAAAAACAGTGCTCAGCAGGAAGCAGTGCTTTGAGGGAGATCTTTCAGCTGTTTTAACTAGCTCTCATTGAAGCTAGTGAAATGAGACTAGGCATAACCAAAGGTCTGTCACGCAGTGGGATGCATGCTCCACCTGCAAAAGGCATCAGCGTAGCAAGGATTGCCTGTTAGGGCCTGGGCACCCAAGGACTTTCAGGGCAGTGAAAAGTCTGCAAAATAATTGGAGTTTTCCCTAAGGAATGGAAAGGCCTTCAGCTACTATAACCAATGCAACTTAATCGTAGCACAACAGCTATTATACACCCAAATTGTTTGGTTAATTCAGACACAATACACAAATACCAGGGTAAGCAGTCCGAATAGAAGTATTTAAATGTCTACAAGTGTAAGTGGCATTTTGGATTGCTTCATGCCTATTGTGGAAGGATGTCTAGGGGTAAAATCAGAGAAAACTGATGTGGCTTAGGAATTTAAGTCTCCTAACAATACTCCAAACCACACTGCTGCTTGCTCACCCTTCCCTTCCCTTCCCGGAACTTCCCTTCCCTTCCCTTCCTGGAACTTCCCTTCCCGGAACTTCCCTTCCCTTCCTGGAACTTCCCAGAACTTTCCTTCCCGGAACTTCCCTTCCCTTCCTGGAACTTCCCTTCCCCTTCCTCCTTCCCCATTCCCCCCTCCNGGAGCTAAGACAGAGAGTACTGTGAATTTAATTAGCATATGCATTTTGATAACCAAGATGCCTTGGCAAGAGCAAACAGAGCTTTGAAAATTACAAAAAGATTGGATCAAGTCTGGCTGACAGGAAAGAAGATTTAACTAAGTAGAAATGTAAAGTTTTTCTGTGTGATGTTTAACCCAATGAATGTAAAAAATTACTAGCCTTCCTAAAAATGGTATATAAGCATATGTAGCTCACAGTAAAATTGGATTCTGATCACGAATGAGTAGTCCCTGTCCCTCTCTAAATCATTGATATAATGGTACAGAAATTAGGGGGTGAAATGCATTTTCTATTCCCTGGATGGAAATGCCCAAAACCTATCCCATGATGATTCCCCACACACCAACCACAGCACCAGCTAGGGGGATGGAAGGGAGGGTGAAGCAGAGTGGAGACACCATGGCCAGGCTCTGTGGGAATCCTTGCAGGTCGGGGAACTCCATACCTTGTAGCCAATCAACCACAGAGAACCCCTCAACCAGGGGAGATAGAGAAAGGTGTCCTGTTGCTGAGCCAGCAACTGGGCCAAAATCACTCTCCTCAGGTGAACTTGGTTTATTAAAACCTAACCGTAATATTAATGCACACCTGCATCCCAAAGTTACTTGCATCTGGTATGATCACTCCTCACTGGGCATGCATTCAATATTTTATTGGCTATATCATTAAAAGCAAAGAGAGAGAATTTTACACCAATCAGTAACAAAGGTGTGTACGACTAGAGTCACTCAAGTTCCACCTATACATAAAGAAATATCCTAAAAGTAAGTCAAGAGTGGGAAGAAATTACGGAAGACTCCATCATAACTTCTGGGATCAGATGAAGGGTTGAACCTGCCTTCTCCCTCACAGGCGCCCATTGGGTGAGACCTGCACTTTGTGCATAACGAATGATTATGTAAAACTCACTTCTACTAGGAATTACAACTTGTCTATATATCGCTTTGAATACTTCTTTGCAGTCAGGTACTGTCTCCAGCAAACCTTGAACCTTAATCTGTCACAATTTTCTATTACCAGTGTGTGTAGTAAAGAGTGTTATTCTGTAAATTGTTAGTGTGAGTCCTTCACGGGTGCTGGCAGTCACCAGCAGTGGGTAACAGACTCAAAAGTATGAAGACTCAGGAAGGGTTTCTCTTATGCTATTGGTGTGTGTCCCTGAACATGTCAGTCAAATGCCCTCTGATCCAGCAGGACTGCTCAGTGGGGAATCTCCCTAATGGGACACTGACAGACTGGTTGGGCACAAGGGTCTCAGCTTTCCTGAGCACTGACAAGACTAAGCAAGCACAAAGGGTTTGTGGAGACCTCCCCTTGTCACATGATACCTATGAAGGGCTGTGCAAGTGGAAACATGGAGGAGCAGGAAAGAGAGCCTGGGAATCCTTGTGCACATACATAAACAGTCAGGAAAGCCCAGAGAGAGGCAACCTACAAGACTTTGCATCTGAAACCCCTTCTCCTACAGGTACCACAGAAAGGAAGTAGGGGTGGGACTTTCTGATGTTCCCACATGCAAATATCCTTTTAACTAACCTCCATAAAAATACAGTCACTGAAGATAACAATCCAGCAAGCCGTGGTACTTAACACTGTTCCAGCCCCAAAGTTCATCTCCAGCAGATGAAAAGTTTCTAACACCAGGTCTAGTTTAAGAGCAGGATCCCAAATTTATGAGATGATCAGGTCCTACAGGGGCCTACAGGGCCTACAATATATTATCCTACTAATGAAAATTCTGTCTTCATACCTCATCATGACATAGACATTTAGTCTTCAATGCTAGATTATAGATCTAGAATTATAATATAATAAAATAATAAAATAATCTATTTCCTCTTACTCCATAATACATTTGGGTCTTGTATCCTTTTTCTGTTTTTTTTAACTCATCAAATGAATTATTGAATTTATGAGTTTGGTTGAATTTATAAGTTCGGTTAAGAAAAGCTAGCCATCAGTGAAATCAAGTACAACTGGGTGTAGACACTGCAGAGAAACATAATTTATCATCAGCACTTGTTATGCTGCAAGAACACAAAGCATTTGGATTCTAGAGTTTCCTGTGATTTTTTGAGTGTAGGCATAACAAAGCAAAAATAACCAATGGTCTATCCTAAAAGCACGTGTAAGCAAAGAGCAAACTGACACAGAAATCTGCATGAGGACACCCAAGAATTCAAGTTATTTGAGGAATATTAATACTGATACTCCTGCTATGAAGTAGTTTTCAGTAATTCCTGGCTCAGAGATTAGAGAACACTTTTCATGTTCCTGAAACATGGTGTGAAAAGTGTTTCCATTGAGGTCTTTTCCATAGGCCTCTTCCTTCCATAGGTCTCTTGATATCTCAAGTAAATGCCTCACAACTTCGGTTCTAAGCTGCTCTTCCTTGTGTTTGCCCAACTGCAAAGCATTGCTGTGAACACAAGCCTGCCCTTCACAGGGAAGCTTCTGCAGATTCCTTTGGGAGAGCAGAAAGTCAGTTCCCAGCAGGTGATGTGGTAGAAGCACATGGGCTCATTCCACCTTAGTTCTTAGCTGAAAAGACACAGAGCTGGCACATGGCTTTGAGTATGCACTGTGCAGTACAAGGACAGGTTCATGAAGGCCATTTCATTTCTCCTGGGATCTCCATAGGGAGGTAAGGCTCAGCTGAAACACAGTTAAGACCAATATCTCTTAAAGTTATATCAGTATGAAAACCAGAGTCTCCAAGTAACCAACCTTGTTGCAGTGTATTGTTTTACTTCTGTTTTCCCCATGTTAAATGGTTTGTTCCCATGTTAAAACCCCTGCTGATTGCAGTTTCTGTTGCCCTAATCCCTGCCTTTACCCTGTCAGTCGACCCTAGTCCCCTCCCACATTTCCAGAGTGTTCCCTGTCCATCACCCTAATCCACGCCCATGCTGCAGTCAATCCCTCCTAGTCTCCTAGTCCCTCCCAAACTTCTAGCTTCTTCGGTGTCAGTTATCCCCTCCTCAGTATATCATTTGCTGTTACTCTGTGTTCCCTGCCTATGTTTCCCCTTATTGGTTAATGATATGTTCAGTCCCGCCTTGTGTTACGCCCCCACATTACCGCGATTGGATACCAGATTGTACCCTCCCTTGGGGGAGGTCCCTTATTTAAGTTGCTGTCACCCTAGGATCTGTGCCTTTTGTGGTGTCCTCCCGTCTTTTCCAGTTGCGTTTTGTTCCTCCTGCTCCTGGACCCACAAAAGGACTCCTCCTCATCCTTTATCCTTCTCTGGACGCGCTGTCATCCAGGAGGGCTTACTGCCCTAGTCACACTCCTGGTTCTCTGCCATCCAGGAGGCAGCCTAATCTCGGCACTGGTCTTGTCTGGTGAGCTAGCTGGGCAAACCGAGCTCGGGTGAAGGAGGCGAGCCGCGTCATAACCTGGACTTGTATCTTTCTAACTGGTTGGACTTGTTTGTTGTGTTTTGTTGGTGAACTTACTTTGCTTTACATAAAACCTAAACGCATTAAATTATCTCCACTTCATCTTTATAGCAGGATAATTCATGTGCATTATTACAGGGCAGGGTATAAAACAGCAAATACATACACTGTTTTGTCTGTGAAGTCGTACCGTTGACACTGAATTGATTTCTAAATAATGTAATTCTTAGTGGTCAGTCTGGAGGGATAGCCATTTACAGCAGTGCATTTCCACATGACACTGCTCTGCTATGGATCAGCATCTATGTAATAAAATGACTTAAAATACAGTGATTCAAAGGAATCTGCTCCACAGCAGATATTGTATAATGTTGAATGGGGCCATGGCTGGAGACAGAGACATGACCCTGTTGGTGGTTCATGTGACAAAAGCTTTTTTTAGTGTTCTGAACCTTCCTTAAATAGGGGGTTTGAATTTCCCAAATATGCACATGTGATTGGTTGCAGTCTTAAGTCACTCATTTCCTTGGCCAATAATACATCTGCACTTAGGGTTCAAAAGATTGGCAGGGATACTCTGTATTTGTTCAAATCCATTCTGTCAGGGCTGCAGCTTTTAGGCTAGCTGCAATGTCACAACTCACACTTTTGGTTAGATTTTAAAAAATAAAACTTTTTTTTTCTTTTTTTTTTTCTTTTTTTCCCACTTCCACCAAACTCAGTAAGCTTAGTGTTCCACAGCCAGTGATGTGCTTGATGTATCATTGGAGTTGTGGTGCTCATATTTAGAAACTGCTAGTCAAAAACTGTTAACATCACAATTTTNACATGTATATATAACTCTGTTGAAAATACTATTTACTCTTTTGTTATAACCAAAACAATTCAGAACTATCAAAGTAAACATCTCTATTTCTTAGGTTTTACAANAAAAAAATTAACTCAAAGCCATTAACACTAAAAACAAGAAACCATTTCTATTTAAAACCATTTCTATTAAAAACACACATATTTCTATTTCTCTCTCTTTCTTTCTCCTAAGAACTACAACAGGAACAAAACATGCACTTTTGAATGAAATTTATATGGTGAAACTTAGAATTGCCTATATACTTTACCATCATCCAGCGTCTGCCATTCGGTGAGGAGCTTCCCTTTCAAATGAGAACTTCAAGAATCTTTCTAGATAAGATTCTCCATGTTTATCTCNCGGTATGTAATTAAAAATGACACGTCTTTATGTTAGTATTACAGAATGTGGTAGTCGATTTGGCTAAGGTAGACTGGGATTTAACCCAAATTGCCTATACAGAGGGCGTGAATTTAAAACCCTGGCCTTAAACATTAGGTCTGGCCCCTACCCTGCAGATGCAGAGGCTGTAACCTAAAACCATGGGACTAAGGACATTTAAGGGCATCCCCTGGTCTTTGGATGCTGCCTCTCCAACTGCATGGTTATGGATGGATTAAAAGGATATTTCAGGCACACCATCGTACCCATCTTGTTTATTATTATAAACCATGCTGTAACCCGATTAAGCCGGTGAGGTTGTCACAAGGAGAAACCCCCCCCCCGTGGTTGCGACAACAGAACAGAGATAACAAAAGTGANTTCGTCAGTTAAAGTTACAACCTGGCCAGGGTTGAGACTTTTAGACTGAGAAGGCTTTAATGGTAAATCTTTAATTATTGATATTATAAAGAAGTTAAAAACAAATATTTANGAACAGAGATAACAAAAGTGAAGTGGTTTCTCAAGGTTGGAAGGAGTTTACTCTTATACAGTTATTGTATTATCATTTGTATATTTAAAAACATTACTAATGGTTGCAGTGTAAATTAATGAAACTTTTCCTTTTGTTAAGAGTTTTGAAATTGACAACAATTTTAATTAATTTAAATGTGTTTTGGGATGATTATGTATCTTTAAATAATATGTTTTCTTCAGGAAAGGTATAGGGATATGAGACTATAAGGCAAACTATTTTTGTTAATTTTGAAATTTCTGTTATTACCTTTTTATGTATAGTTTCAACTCTTTCGTGATTTCAAACTACTTCAGTTCTGTGAATATTGTATCTATATATTTGGTTGCAAAAACCTAATATTTCAAAGCTGCGTTTATATTTTGGTTCAGAATAAGAAAACACACAAATTAGCTTTCCAGTGACAGCAGTGATAAGCTTGCTATACTCAGAAACTTGCTATTAATTTTAACAGCAGTTGACATGAATGTTTTAGCTACATAGAAATATGAAAGGTAGTTGTTAGTGATTTCCAGCACGAAAATTAATTTTTAGACATTGTAAACAGAAGTGATAAGTATTAATAAAACTTTGCAACTGAAATTTGTGAATGAAACACCCTTTTACTAAATTAATCCTTATACATTTGCTGAACTTATGCTGTTAGAATAAACAAGATCCTTGAATTTTTCAGGATGGTTGAGTGTGTTTGATGCTAGCAAAGTGCACACAAACAAAACCAATAAACATTCTACCATAAATCCTAGTACATATCCAACAAACCATAGTCCATATTTGCAGCACTGGTGTAATACATTCACAGTAATTGCAAAATATTGATTAACAAAAAAGCATTATATGAATTAATTTTGGTTTTAGCACATGTAAATAACAGTAAAAAACATTGCACTACAAACCCTAGGACATATTTAGCAAACTGCAACCCATATTTGTAGCATTGGCATGACATATCCACTGCAACTGCAAAAAAAAATTGGTTAACAAAGATAGTATCAGCTTGCTAAAGTCTGCGAAATATGAAAGCTTTGGTAAAGTAGGCGGAGCAGCTGTAGGGCTCTGCTGGAGGCGAATGCTGCTAAGTTCTTTTTTTGCCTCTTCACTGCCCACAGGCAGGAAGCTGCACACGTCCCGTTGTATTTGTTGAAAGAATGGCTTGCTCTTTGTTGCTATATTTTAGCTTTTCTATGTGCTTGGTAAAATCTCTTTAGGGAGGCTCGTTTGCTACTGTCTCTACAGAGCCACGCCTTTACAAACCTCCCCCCACCGCTTTTCGCTCCATGGGACTTTCCTAGGGGTTTTTCCCACGTTCCGATCCTTGGTCTCGCTATGGGGACAGTTGCTTGTCCGCCCTCCCACCCCCACTCCGGGGTGCCAGCTTTTTGTGGGACTGGGTTTGTTTTAGAGTGCCACGTGGTTGCAAACATAATTTTGTAGATCTATGTGTCCCTCCCCCGCCGCTGCTTTGCAAAAGACATGTGGAGACGGGACCAGTCGCTGGGAAAAGCTCTCCCAGCTCCCACCGATACCGCCACGTGGCATAGGGCTGTGTGGGCTCTCCCACAATTGAATCAGGGACTTGAAAGTCTCCTCCCACTGCCCTGATAGAGTTGTTGGCTGGAGGTGTAGAAAGGTTCGGAGGTGTGGTCAAAGGCTTGGCTTTGGAGCTCACCTGCTCTGTCTCCGGAAAAGGCGGTCCCGATTCTTTCACCTTTTGCCCGACGTTCACAGGATCAGCTGCAGTGATACCACGGTGTTCCGCAAGAGGACAATGGCTCTGGCTTTCTCTGTTGGTATGCCTTGCATCCCTTGTTGGTATATAATCCAGGGAGAACTGTAATTGACAGGGGCGAGGCGCTCGGAACAGGGGTGCCACTTCCGTGTGTTACATTGGTAGGAGCTCCTGGTGATTCATTTCCCAGACCCATCCATGGAGGCTGGGTCTGGGACGGAGGCACACCCCCCAGAGGCTGGACTGGGGACAAAGGCACGCCCCCTGGAGGCTGGGTCAAGGGTGGAAGCAAGCCCCACGGAGGAGGCGCGGATTCCTTTTCTCTGCGCATGGCCGTGCAGTCGGCCCTGTATTGGGTGACCGGCGACCAAGACGCGTGGCAGTCTTGGGGTTTTTCTGTGGGCTGTTTCTGCAGTGTGTTACTGGGCTCCTCCATGATGGCTTGGGGTAGTGCAGGGGGCTCTAACCCCACACGGCAGCTTAGACTGGCTGCCAAAGGTTCGCTGCTTGGCGGAGCCTCTCCGGTGGCCATTGGTCGGCTGACCACCGCGACCGCACTCACTGCAGGAGGTGAACTGGCCGCCCCCCCCCGTGCGGTGGTTTGTCCCACTTGGCACCGCTGCCTGCTGGTTTAGGTGTACACAGAGGGATTACAAAATCCACCATGCTGCTGCTAGACAAATCGAATTTTTTCTGGTTTAGCAATTTCAAGATGAGCCTCCAAGGTTTTAAATTTTAACTGCATATCGATCACCTTTTAAAATGGCATCTATTATGTGTTTCCCAGTCCACATTCAATTGTCCATTTCTAATACAGTCTCTTTAGTTGGTTCCAATCCTCGTTTTTATGTCCATGATATTAAGCATAAAATAGTTTCTTCCTCATAATCTATATCTCACTCCTTTAGAATTTCAGTCCATACCTGAATGATGGATCCACCCATATCTTTGGTTGATTCTTCTTGTGGTTTTCAGCTTTTTTTGCTGTTTTGCCAGCTCTCCATGCTCACTCTAAATATTTCCAGCTTTTTGCTGTTTTGGTGGCTCTTCACACATGCTCTATTTGTCTACCCTGTTCTGCACATGGAATGGCTGTTCTCATCATGTTGGCGTCACCAGATAAAACATTGAATGGGACTGTGGTGGGAGACAGAGACGTGACCCTCTTGGTGGTTCATGTGACAAAAGCTTTTTTTACTGTTCTGAACCTTCCTTAAATAGGGGGTTTGGATTTCCTGGGTATACACATGTGATCCATTGGGATCTTAAGTCACTAATTTCCTTGGCCAATGATACATCTGCACTTAGGGTTCAAAAGATTGGCTGGGATACTCTGTATTTGTTAAATCCATGCTATCAGGGCCGCAGCTTTTAGCCTAGCTGCAATGTGACAGTATTGTAAAGTACACCTTTATCAGCACCAGAGAACATGTAGGGGTTGATACCTCCATATATATGTCTATCTGTGGTTCGTTTTACACAGGTGTTTTTTTTTTACAATTTTGGTGACTGCCCTTGTTTATTTGCTTTTCTGAAAGTTACAGTTTTAAGGGTCTTACATAACTTGTAACTTTATCTCAAGATTACAAACACAACACACAGTGCATACCAAACTTTACTGTTACAAAATTTATATTCTGTTTATAACTATGCTTTATTGATTATGTACTTCTGTTTCATTTCTATTACAAAATAACTTACTTTTTTACTGTTTTGGATCAGTTCCCCTTCTTATCCTCTTGGCCCACCAGGGCTGGACTCTTCTTTTACAGAAATTAAAGTTAGACATAGCAGTTAAGTTTTTCCTTCCTGCCTTTTCCTTCCTATCTCTTTAACCCACCAGGTATAGATCCCTGTTTTGCAGAAGCAGCAGTTACATTCAAGCCATTCCCTTCTTAGCTCCTTAGCCCACTTAGGGCTAGGTCTCTGTTTACAAGAGTGGTTACAGTTATGTACAGCAGTCACATTTAATTCCTCACCTAACTTTTACCTTACTTCTTTTTATAGCTTAATTCTTTTGCTAAGTTATACCTATACAAGAGTGCTTATTACAAGTGAGATCTGTATTTCAACAGCAAAGGTCTTTTTGAGCATCCTGGATTTTTTTTAATGGTTCCTTGTAAGGAATTCAAATTCAAAAATTCAAGCTGACACTAATTATTCTGAGGCTACCTACATCTACACACAACAAATGCAAATCTTTCTATTACTATAAAAATTATCCTTTCTGGTACTAGCATGGCTCCTGATGCATGCAGTGACAGTTTCTTCACCTACTCTCAGGTTCAACATGTTGGAGGGAGACTCCCCATCTTCCACCCAAACTCAGTCAGACTTCAGGGTATGTAGAAAAAAATGAAACACTAATGCACAGAAAAGTGCTCAGATACCCCCGTAAGATATTGGGAATAAAACCCACTCAAGCTCTAGACCAGAGGAGACACATATGGTTATGGAATTGCATTTACAATCCTCCTGTCTAAAGATGAACTTTCAGAACAATGAAATTCCCATTCCCCTGACAATCTCATAGTTTTGCAGTTTGGGTTTTGGGTGAGCTTTCTAGAAGGTTGTTATAGGAGCCATAGTCAATATTAACTTGTTCAAGCTATTACAGCAGTATTACAGCAGTATTTTTCCTTAGAAATTTACCTAACTTTATGTATCTATCCAAACATTGGACTTGCTCCTACCTTTAAATGCTTCATTATAGCTATTCATCTTTCAGCAAGAAGTTTGCAAGAACAACAAATGCAGTTTTTCCAATGTCATTCTTTTCATTAGGTAACATGAGATGCTCTGAGACATAGAGCATCACATACTCAGAAGCAGCTATAATATTGTCCTAGGTTACAATGTAAAAATGTACCCAAAAGTATGTATTCTATCACCATCTGTTAAAACCTGGTGGGGCAGTCATCTTTATCTTTTCCATGACCCATCATTCCTCCAGGAAGACACCTTCCGTTAATCGGCCATTGAGTCCCACTGCATGACTAATAAAATTCCATCATCCCATTGTGAGATGTTCCACCCAGGGGGAGGAGCCAAACATTTCCTACCTAGATACAAACTGAGATTGAGAACACCAAGGCAGCCCTTGCCCACTGGTTTCCAGAGAACAAGAGCTACCAGACCTTTCTACAAGATCACTACTTCAACAAGACCACTTCATCTAGACTGCTATCACCACCCTAACTAGCGGGGTGTCAGGTTGTATTCTGACTCTGTCAGTGGTTTTCTTTTGTACTATTGCATGTATTTTATTTTTCTCTTTTTTCCTATTAAATTGTATTTCTAACTTAGAGTCTCTCACTGGTTTTGCTTTCAAACCCTTACAAATATGTATCCAGGTTTTAAGGAACAACGTATGTTTGTCTGCAAGGCTCTGACTTGTAATTTTTTTTCCTTGTAATTCTTTATTCCTCTAAACACCCAGAACCACAGCAGCCACTTCACATTCACTACTGCCCACTTCAAAAAGCAAAGGAAACCAATGGGTAATGCCCACAATTTCAAACCAAACAGGTCCCCAGAGGCAGGCGAAGGCTAAGCACACCAGGTTGTAGACACAGCTTTTTCCTCTCCATAAGCTTGCTCCTCAAACACCCAGACTCGTTCAATGCCCCAAGAATTAATCAGATTCTTGAGCATGCTTGTACATAGTACGGAGGTGGCTGAGAATAAATTAATTTTTCCTGTGCTATCCAGAGAAGAAAAACCTTGCACTATAATATCCTCTCTTTACATGTAAGGGCATAGGGTGAATCTGCCACCTAATGACCCTTTTCATTTGGTTAATGGTAGCAGATGAGGCAGCCCTGAGGTGCTATTTCTCTCAAACACATACTCACCACCTCTACTACATCCCAACAGTGTTTTTTGCCATGGCGTTTGCTATCCAGCAGCTACAAATCACTAAAAATCACTAGGATTTCCTTGCAGGATTTAGGAATTCTCCACACCTAAACAGCTTCTAGGACAATACAAACCTTGGTGAAACACAAGTATCTGAAGTGTACATGCACCCTTGTAGAAAACAGTCTCAGTGAGCTAAATTTACACATTTCAAAAACTTTAAGTCACCAGAAAAACCCTTCTAACTTACCGCTGTGAACTCCACTAGAGGGTACAGGCTTGTGTCAAAGGGAAGACTTATACCCTTGTAGCTCTGGAAGCAGAGAGAGATGCATTCAGGAAATCCCATAAACTGAGTAACTATCCCCAGTGTTGGGACTGGGATGTGATATAACATCTTTCTCAAAACATATAGCTAATGGAGTGCTGTTCAGGAAGTGCTTCCTGAACAGTATTTTGTTACTGCTGTTGAGAAACTCTGATTTATAATAAACACTGGTTACAGGGAATACTGATTTTGCTTGTGTCACTAAAGAGCCACTACCTAAATTTGGAATTAATCATCTCTCTGCACTTTATGTACAAACAGGATCCGACATTACTAGCAAGAGGAATAGTAAATATGTGCAGTGGCTCATTTGGAATTCAACTGGCTTTGTTAAGGAAACCAGTATCTAGTCTACTGGCATGGCAGGTTGGGAAAAGCTGTAATGAAATAAGGCAGGAGCTTCTGATAAATATATTCCTCACTGTCTCAGTCTGTAAATGCACCTTTCAGTTTGCATTTATCTAGATAACCTGTGTCCTGGTTTGAAAGACAGGTGTCAGCTAAGGTAGGAGCCTCCCTTAGAATGGAAAATGTAAACCCCTTCCCTCCAAATTATTATAATTCTGAAATTAAGGGGCTCTCAGGCAAAAAATATGAGAATAGGAATAACAGTTCTTTACTAGTATGTATAATAAAGCAAACAAACAACAACTACAGCCGCAACAACAAAACAGAACAGGGACCCAGTGACAGCCTTCTCTCGGCCGCAGGCAGTTTTCCCTTTGGTGCAGTTCCGGTCACTGCCGGCAGGGAGCGCTGGCGGGCGTCTGCCAGTCAGGGCAGGTGCTATGATCTCCGCGCCTGCAGGGGGCGCTGTAGCACGGGTTCGGGTAGCACGCAGTAGCGGCGGCTCGGCCCAGATGGGAAGGGATGGAAGAGAGGCTTTGCTTCACAAACCCCCCTGGGGCAGTCTGTCCCCGTGCCCCAGCAGGACTTTGAGGAGCACCAAGATGGAACAGCAGGAATGAGCAGAAATCATGGGGTGGTGGACAAGATGTATCATAAGCTCGGAAGCTGTGGCTGGAACCGTGGGACATCTTGGCGGGGCAGGGGGTGCAGGCCCAGCAGCAGAAGAAAGCTGGCTCCTGGCTGGGTTATGGCAGTGGCAGTGAATTCCTTTGCCCGAAGCTGCAGGTCTGACCATCCTCCTCCGAATCCCAGAGACAGCCAGAAGCTAGCCTCAGCCTAGTCCTTTACCTGCCCAAATCTCGCGGTACGGTATTCTTCCCCCTTGGAGAGAAACTCCCAGAGCAAAAGAAGTGTAGCCAGATGCTACATTCCTCTCTCGACCTTGGCCACTTCTTTTTTTTTTCTTCAGTACCCTTAAGTACCCAGTTAGTTTCTTCAAAACTTATGGGAAAAAAAATCTGTAAGTAAAAAAGAAAGAAACTCAACCCCCAGCAATCTGGTGAACACTTGGTGCAAGTATGCCTTGAGGTCACTTGGGCAATGAAGCAATCCCAAATTATACTTTGAAATCTTATTAACCTTTTCTAGCATTCTGTGTCTAATATGTGCCAGTTTGAGGTTTCATATTCTTTGAACCAAAAATCTTTCAGAGAGTCCCTCAAGACTTCTAGACAATTATATTTTTTTTTTCAAAGACTGAATTCTTATTTGTGTGAAAAACAAAGTTCACGCCATAGAATTATTTTAAGTTTAATAAAGGATAAAAAAGGATAAATACAGCACTGGGGTGCTTTTGGCAATCAGCCAAAGAACACACCAGCAAGTTTAAAACAATGTTCTCTATATTCTATTACGTTGCCAGAGTACATGCATATTAAATGAGTTTATACTCATTTATATTCAAACATGTTTTTGAGCTTTTGATGTTGCAGGAATTCTTTTGTTTGGTTTTATACTCTGACTTATCTGTAGAACATAATGTAGATTAGGTCAATATATTTTATTCCTTCTTGTGGTTTCATCCTGTTGCTTCACATTTTATGATAACATGGGGTTAACAAATTCTCTGATTATTTTCTGGCGCTCTGGTTTGTGTCACTGTTATTTCATCACTTGGAGAGGTTAGTCAGCAGATGTAGGAGCCAAGATAATTGTTTTACACTATAGAACATTTTGTGTTTTGCTAAGGCCTACGATATAATACATTCAACACATGACTATGTCTATAAGCTATACAGTGCATACTCAACTGATAGATTGTCATACTAACAAACAGCTAAAAGGAGTTACAAATTGTACCATATCTAAATACTTACGATCAATAGCAACATGCAAAAGCTAATACATAAATGCAAAAGCCAATATTATATTGTTATTTTTAACACTTGCTGTCAATAAAATTATGGAAAGTTAGCATTATTACAATAAATGGACACCAGGTAGAGCTCTAGGGGCAAGGCCAAGCTCTCCTGTGCCAGAGAGAGTTATCTCCAGGGTGTTGGCTGCTTCTCCTTAATCTTGCACAGGCTGTCAGTGACTATATTTGCTTAAAAGTACATGTATATGGAAACAGCCTGTACTCAAAAAACCCTCAAACCCCACATATTGCACACTGTTCATCCCAATCACTTCTTTCTCCAGACAGAGGGACCCAAAAGACCATCAAAATAGGCTCAAGAGCAGCATTTCTACAGCAAGTAAAGGAAAGCATATATCCTCTTACTGCTGCAAAAACGTTTTGCTGAATTTGCACCATCAGAAGATAGCAATGGCTCACCCAGTAACTCAACAGGAGCTGCAGAGGCATGCAGGAATACTGTGAGGAAAAAGCAATGTTCAATGGCCCAGCATACAGAGTGGGCTGTGGGCACAGCAAATCGGTTTTGAACCCAACTCCAAGGACAGCAGGGACAGCTGCTGTTAAACACTATGCATTTGCTCTTCTCTAAAAGGGGCTCTCATGAAAAATTTACTTTGTGCTAAGGTCATGATGTATTTAAGTGAACAACACACACATTCTTTAGAAATAATTCACATATCATTCATATCATGTGAATTAACATTCATCTGTGTTTGCAATGATGCTTATAAAGCATTCAGAGAACTTTCTATGGGGCAGCAGAGCAATGCCAGTAACTTTCATTATGAAAGTTATCCTTGCATTATGAAAAGCCAAGTGCCCACTGATGGTGATTGAGAGACGGGACTCTGCAAGAAGCCGAAGCCAATTTGTGGATTCTATAGCTCAGTTGATATACTCTTACAGTTTTGGATAGAACTCTTTACCACCTAGGCAAAACCATAATATTTATGTTTCTTACCAACATTGATTAACCACAGTCTTGCATTATTTCCTTTAAAGTACATTTCTTTTGCTTCATCCTTCAGATTTCTGTTTGATGTTCCCAAGGCTTCTGGCCCACCAGGTGCAGGATGCCCACGTCATCCATCAACTCTGCAGTACTTTCTGCTCTACTACCCAGCTGCCCCCCTACAGCCCACCACTAAAATGAAAAGCAACTTGATGCTGACAGTGAAGATACAACCTTTGTGAGAAGTTCAAGTCACAAATCTTGAAACAGCAGACTGCTTTTAACCCACATTTCCATGTGGATTAAAAAAGGCAGGACAACAAGAAAAAGCAAGCCCACCAAATGATGCTGTGCACAGCCTCTCCTTTAATGCACTGTCACACAAACTGACTCCATCCAGTTAAAGAGGTTAAGTCCACAAGGGCAGACACAGAGCTGCGCTTTTCAACGAATCGGCCCCAGGTGCCCTGACAACTCCAGCACAGTCACATCTCTCAGACTATTCATGGAAAGCCGGAAATGAAAAAAAACTACCTCTATCAGGAACTTCGCAGAGGGATTTCCATACCGGCATCCCCAGCCAAGCAGGATGGGAGCGCTGGCAGGCTCCTGGCCAATGCCCATTTCTCAGCTGTTCCTGATTGCCCAGCCTGACCACCTCAGCTCAGAAACAGCAGCCAGCTCCCCCACCACAACACTGGTTTTATGCTTTTACCAGTTGTTTTTTTTTGCAGTCTTCACAGGTTTTTCCCACTGAACTTTCTTACTCTTCTCTGATTCAACAGCACACATTTCAAGGCACAAAATATGCCTAATGAACATGAGCAGAGTCAAGAGCCAAAATCAGTAGCTTTTTTCTGGAAAGAACATTAATATGAGAAACTCTCAGAGTACTCAGACCCTCAGGCTACATTTCCTAGTGATATTTCCTACAGTTGCTGTCAGAAAACCTGCTCTATGGTTTATGGAAAGCCTGTTCTGTTGTACAGAAGACCCCAAGAGTAAAACAGGTTTAAAATCTCAGGCTCCCACACATATGGGAGCTCAGGCTCCCCTGGTCATGTGTGACTAGGGCTGGTCACACATGACCACAAGCTGCTGGGTGAGCATCTTTAGTCTTAGTACAAGAAATTATGTTAGTTTTTTTCTAGGCTCATTTTCTCCAAGTTGAAGGTAAATAGATGTCTTGGTACAATATGAACTTCACAGGGGCTGGGGAATCACTGACATGCCCAAGTCATACAGCCGTTACTAAAGCAACACCATCCACACATGTTTGTTCCAGGTAAGGAACCTGGCCCACATCACCACCAGGACCTGGATGTATGTCTGACTGCAGGAGATGCCCACATCACGCTGGTTCTGTTCCCTTTGTTCTGCTGTTCCAAATAAAGCATTCTTCTCAAGTTAAAAATCTCTGCTTCAAGGAATCCAGATTTCATTTTTCTTTTCATAATGGCTCATACACTAGCTTGATTCCTTATCCTCAGGTATTTTCTCCTTTTTAAGTTACAATAAAACAGCTTTTAAAACTTTTCTTTTCAAAAGCCACTTCTGATGCAGTAGGTAGTTTTATTTTGTCTATAACACAGAAGTCTTCAAGTTTATCTTCAAGTTTGTATTTTTTTATGTCAGTATATCACTACAGAGAGGAAGGCTTGAAAGACTCCAAACTTCTTTACTCATATCCAGTAATTAGCAGACGTAAAATTAGCAGCCATTAAAAACAGCATCGTTTCTGAGTGAGCCCTTCCACACTTACACTCGCATGCAGGAATTAATTTGGAAACAAACTTAGTACTTAGCCTCATAGTTCTCCTGGTGCAGGAACACTTAGGTTGCTTCACCACCCTTTCCGGCTAGAAACAACACCATCAAGCCTCTTCCAAATATCTACTGCTTCCCTCAATTCCCTCTCTGGTACAGCAGAATGCTTTTCAAAAAAATATTTTTTTATATCAAGAACACTACTGATAGCTTAACAAAAATGGCACCAAAGAGTGTCACCTCCATCACATCCTCTACAGCTTCCCCGTGCATTTTAAAGATTATTTCTATCATAGAAGTGTCTGCTGTTTCCAGCCAAGGCCTTAAATGAACACACTCTCTCCAGCAGGCTGGCGTGCAACCAAAGAAACACAGTCTAAATACACAAGACAGAGGATGAAAGGAGAAAAACACAGAGGTCAACAGCAAAATCAGGGACAAAACCATCTCTCACGAGTCAGGCACAGGAGCCTTTATCAGCACAGCCCTCCTTTGCCTCATGAATCAAAGGCCTCTCTGGACTGCGCATGTTCTACTACTCAGGGAATTTACTTACTTGTTTCTACATTCCATTCTGCCACAGTTTGTATGTCACTAACCGCTTCCTACTCTTCACTTCAAAACAAACACTAGTATCAAGGTATAAAAATCTCCTCCTTGCCAATCCAACCCATTTCCTCCCATGAGGACAGTGACCTCTTGTCTGTCTCAGTACTGCTAGATTATCCTCCTTCAGCAACTCCTGTATCTACCTTTTTCTATTCAAGCAAATTTACTTTAACATTGCAGTTTATTAAATCCCATATCAAATACTGGAGTACTTTTTGACCAAGTTACAGAAAAGAGAATTCACAATAAAATTTGTAAACATATCTGAGGGCTAATGGAAGGTTTCAGATACCGTATGTATTTTTATGGTTTTGAGAACCAGCATTTGCCAACTGCCCTACCTGAGACCAGTCACAGCAAAAGGTGACTGAAACTCTTAGCCCCTTGCCAACAAACCCATCCATGTTCGGAAAGGAGCACACACTACGCACATGCTGATACTATGCTTTGTCTTTCATAAACATTAAGTTTGACCAAACAATTTACTGCTTGGTGTAAATCCACCTGCTGCCTTTCGGGGTACAATAGAGTGTTTTGGTGTTCACTAGAGCCTTCTGGGGCAAGCTGGGTGGGCTGATGGGTTATTTCTAGGACACGACTGAAAAGTCATCCCTGAAATTACATGCAGGAGGTCACTGGGAAGCTCCCCCCTCTTCTAGTGAAAGACTCCTCCAGAGAAAAAGATCCCACAATCTCTCCTGGAAGCAGAAGTGATGACAGAGCTTTTTGTGACCCTTCTTGAAAATGGTCCCAAGCAGAGCCAGAGGAAAGTCTTATTACTTGAGGACCTGGTATTCCTTCTAGTGTAGCTCTAAGAAAGCCCACCAGAAATTACAAGGAGAGGACAAATTCATGTGTGGCAAAACCAGGAGGAACAGGGTACATGCAAGAGAGCTGTGCCCAGAAATGCCAGGGGGTATGGCATTGGGAATGACCTTAAAAATCACTGCCTGTAGTGTCAAAGTATACATTGTCAGGTAATATTTAACTTCAACAGCCCTATCTTCCTATAAATCATACATAAATCTGGAGTCCCTCATTTGAGGTTCAAGCACCAACACAAGGGTTTCTCAACAAGGTTTCTCCTGTTTCATTCTTGGCCAACCATGCATGACCACAATTCACCACATTCTCCCAATATGATAAAAAAGCTTCAGTTAGCAGAGGTAGGTAATCCACCATGGAAAGAGGTGAGATGGGACCTCAAAAGTATGACAACATCAGGGAGATCTCAACAGTACTGACTGCACCTGCTTAGCCCACGAGGGCTCCACAGTGGCCAGACCTGCCCATTAGAGAGTTTTACCACCACAAATTTTAAAAGATTCTTTCCTTTACAGTTATTTTACAGCAGTTAAGGGAAAAATTAAACTCAACTTGTTCTCAACTCCTTAAGGGATTTGAAACAAGACCACTTAATCCTTTAAAATTCATTACCCTATTTTGGAGAACAGGATGAAGCTCAGCATCCAGGAAACTATTTAAGAAATTGTAGAAGAATCCTACTTTCATTTCCTGTTCTAAAAATTCAGCTGTCCAGTTGCATCAACTCTGGTTTGCTGTTTAATATATGGGGACACACTGAGGAAAAAATAGGGAGAAGAATAAGCAAATAACTTCACTGATATAATTCTCAAGTACCTTAAATCTTTACATACATAGGTACATTTAAAGAATCTACTTTATTAGCATCAGGCAACCAGATACTCCTGCTAGCAACCTGAAAAGCTAACACGATCTTATTGTAAAATATAGTCTTACGGGACTCAATTAAATAGCTGTTTGTACAGATTAATTCAAGTATGTGATATCTTCTTCATATTCACAATGCTCATCTGTCCTTATAAGCTTTTGATACCGATAACATCCACGTTTATCACTTCTCAAGTTTCTACTGTTCTTAACTAGAAATGCTACTATTTACTTCTGGGAATGATAGAGCCAGTCTGGAAAGACTTCACTTAAGAGTAACCTGATCCAATTCTCACTACTGGAAATAATGACACAGAAAGAGCAAATTGTACTTGTCTTAGAGTCTGTGTACATAGAGTAACTTAACAGATTTAAAAGTTTTTTTTAAAAATACTTTCCTGTCCTTTAACTGCAAAGCTCAGTTCAGCTGATGCCACCAAGCAAAAAGTCACAGAACACACTCAGATTTCCATGAGAACACCTTAAATTGAGCAACACCAGATTATATTAAAAACAGTAGGATCCCAAAGTGGACATTCATTTGAACAGATACACATTTGGATTGACTTTTCTAACCTTTTTCTTCAGCTTTGGTTAGTATTTGACAGTAGTTCACAGTGAATGGATAGCAGTGTTCACTGCCATGTGGACAATAACACTACATAAGTGTTCCCTTCAACCCAATACAGTTGTCTTTCAAAGTGACAGCATGTGTCTCCTCAGGAGGGATAAAGAGTACCCATCTTTAATGCTGGGCAATAACAGAGTACATCACTCAAACCTCTGTTCCCCCAGTGTAAACCTGACCCTTTGGCAGATTGATGGTGGCAGTTTTTCTCAGACTGGGACAGGACAATGACTCTGAATAACAGCCACCTCTCGCCACCTCTCCTACATTCATGCATTTGAAATGCAAGAGATTGTGCATACAATATACAGAAACATACACGTATATTCTGTATGTCACAAAAACCTGCCTGTAATGGACAGCAGACTTCCTGTTTCATTTAAGGTTATTTTATGATTAGTTTATTCCAGCTACCTTACACGATTTAGTAGTAGTAGTAGTAGTTTGTTTCTCTGCTCTTTTCCACTACAAAAAAACATATTTCTGCATGACCAGTATGTCTGTCCTTAAACTCCTATAAAGAGAGCAAGTGTTTAATAGAAGTTCATAACAAGCTCATAAGAACTGCACTCAGCTACATCACAAATGGTCTTGCCTATTCCCCAGGAGACAGATTGACTTTGTATTGGGGTTCAGCATAGAGAATGAAGCTAACGAGTTTTCTTCTAGATCATAGGCTTTGTTGGTTTTAAAAACAACAGCACCTACAAACAGCCCACAGAACTGTCTTTGTCAAGGGATGCAAACCCTGGCCTGTAATTTAATCTGGGTAGAGTCATAGAGTCACCCTTTTGTAACAGCTGGTGTAAAGCATGGCATAACTGCTGTACAACTGCAGTGCAAACAAGCAACAACAAGATTTTTAAGTTTTAAAAGACAGTTTTGTCAGTCCCCCAACAGCGACATAGCTCTCTGATGGGAATCTGCAGATCTGGAACCCCATACCACAGTTATGACCTCTTAAGAAAGAGAGGAGAGAAAAAATTAAAATTAAAGTAAAAAATAAAAGTTCAAGCTCCCAAATTCCTCACCCACTTAATAGGCACACATGGGAACAGTCTGGGGAGCCGTCAACCACTACCCCATGCTCATGGAATCCAGCCAAAAAGGAGGATGACACTATACCACTCTTTTGCCCCTCAGCACACACACAGCACAGTTTTTTCACTACTCTGCTGAATACACAGGACAGGAATAAACTAAAAAGTCTACTTTGCCAAGCTTCTTCAGCCTGCTCAGGAACTCACCAGGAAATAATGTTTCTTCTACTTCTGCCTGTCACCTTCACTTTCTAAACACATCTGTATTCTTAATGTTTGCTTTACTTCTCTCAGAGTAGACTGCAAAGCAGAGGGAAGTGCCACACTGGCAAAGTCCGATCTTTTGCAAAACACCACCACTGAGCACATTTTTGTAATATTACTTGAGAGAGCCTGAAGTACTAAGGCCTGAACAACAGGCACTAAGCCAAAATTGACCTATGGATGATCCTTCCAACCAAATATTATATATATATATACATATATCTATATCTTCACTCATTAACAAAGTATTATATGTTATATGTGCTCATTTATTAGCAAAACATGTGTTCACCTTTGCATATCTAGAAAGCAGGTAAGGCTACATCTGGCCTAACTAGGGGGATATAGGATCAAAGACAGCTCTCTGGTTCATTCTTGAGCCCTGGCTTGGCTTTGGGAGAAAGCCAACAGGGGAATGAAACAAGAAATTATATCAGCGTTTTTGTTTAACAGTATAAGAGCTGGGCTACCATCACCGCAAAGTTGGGGGAACCTAGTGGCCTGCAAAGATGGACACACTGCAGGATGTGGTACCAGGCGTGATTCTCCAGTCCTTCGCTGTGACAGCTTCCCCCAGCTGACATTTCTCTGACTTGGATGATGTATCTTTATTGGGATAACTGGTGATGTACCTTTCTTAATCACTATAGGCATTATTTTGTAGTAATGATTAGGTGCATTGGTTAGCCTATCTTTTTGTCATTCTTTGCAGTTTCACATTTTAGTACATTACACTGTTCCTTAAGCTGGTGTCTGTGTGTCTGACCCTACCCACTGGCAAAACAGAGCCACACTCATGAATCAAGACAGTAAATTTGATAGAATTTTTTTTAATTAATTAATTAAAAGGACTCAAAACAACTGGAATAGCTAAATTTTGTCTCCAGAAATCACTGTCTCATACCCTAGTGATAAAGTACTGAAAAAATATTTATGGATTAAAGTTGCTGAAAGAGTAAATTAATCTGTTAAGGGGCTTCTGCAGACATTTTGCATCATATTATGAATTATTTCCTTAAATTATGTCCTGAACGAAATATTTCCTGAGTCTAAAGCTGCATAATGAAGAAGAAACACCCATCCTCAGATTAATTACTCTTTCAGTTGTGGCTGTAGTAGAGAATATTATACTGTCCTACAATACCACAGATATCCAAGTGGTTTTCCATAGTTCATACTCTGTACAGATCATAACAGATGCCAACCAAGAATAAACACAAAGACATGAGCCTACCCAGCTGAAAGACCAAAACAAGTGGAGTATACAGAAACATTGTTTCAAAAAGAAATCTCAGGAACAGAGACAAATGGATCTAAAGTTGTATGTTGCTCACATGTATTTCAGTAGCAGGAAACTTCCTCTGTGGGCTAGCAGCTGGCTTGGAGCGACAGCTGTATCCAACCACGATAACCTAATTCCCAAAGGAAGGCAAAGAGATGTCACAAAGGCAAATATTACAGTTCATCCTCCATCTTAAAATGGAATAAGAAGTGTAGATAAGATGTACATACCTACCCTGCACAGGTAAGGAACTTACTATAACATTTCTTTAAACTGCAGCATTCCCTTATAAAGAACTGTTAATTTCCTCTTTTTTATGTTTCCATTAAGAATTTACTAATCCTAATAAAAAATAAGAAGTTCTTTCCTGTAGAAATTCCCTGGAATTATCTCACAGAGGGTTATTTTTCTCTGATCTCCAGTAAGAAGGAGCAACTTGTTTTTCCCAGCAGAAATCTCTTCCCAGTTTTTTATTATCGCAAAAACTTCATTGTTTCTTTACATAAAGATGGAAAGCAAGACTGGTGGTAGGGACAGAAGGACCTGCTGTCTGACGTCCAACACTTGACACCCCTCCACAAACCAGACAAGCATCTGCTTCTCCCCATGTACAGTCTCTACTAAGGCTTCTGCACACCATCCCTTGCTCCATGGATCAGCAATACCTGGATTTCTTGCTCATGATCTATCTTTATCTAACATCAATTTTTATTCCTTTTTCCAGCACATAAACTTTTACAGTCCCCAGTAGGAATAAACTCTCCAGTTTCACTGAACTTTATGTAGAAGACATTCTTTGCCCTAAACCTGCCAGTTATTTCATGTTACATTCCCAGCTTTTGTACTAGGAGAAATGAAGAATGCCCTTCCATCTCATTGAATCAAATGCATGCACAGATTATTGTAAAGATTACTGCTCTTGGTATATAGGGAAAATTAGAAAATTTCAAAGTTTCATTCTGTGATTGAGATTCCTCTGGTGTATTTGATGAGCTTAAGCTAACTCCCTCTATGCAGCTTCCATTTTTCCATACGTTTACATCTCTCCTTCCCACACTGTGAAAGTGCTGCATCCAAGAGGTGCAGCTGGGATCAGAACCCCACCCAGCATCCAACCACCCAATGACAACAATTGCGCAGAAAGGCTACAGTGACTTTGAGGGAAGAAAACAAGACTAAACATTAAACATACTTATATTTTAAATTCCATTCTGAAGTCAAACAGCATAACTATTTGATACAGGTTAAGTTTTTACAATCGCATATCCCTGAGAAATAACCACAATCTCCAGAAGCTCTTCCAATAACAGAAATTTGGACTAAAAAATTTTATATTAATCTATTGGATATTTCTTAGAAAGAAGAAGCAAGAATCATAGAATCCCAGAATGGTTTGGGTTGGGAGGGACCTTAAATACCATCCTGTTCCAACTCCCCTGCCATGGGCAGGAACACCTTCTAGACCAGGTTGCTCCAAGCCCCGACCAATATGGCCTTGAACACTTGCAGGGATTGCAGAGTTGGCTGTATTATCCAACTTCTGTCACAACATTAGCCATAGTATTTTTTCACTAAGAATTATGAACCAGGAAACAGTATAGGATCACCATGAAAATGTACTTTCTGTTTTACAGAATTTTAAGCAGAAAAATCTGAATCTTTCAAGCAACTATACCTGCTTTTTATGTTAGCTTTCCTGAAGTGTGATAAAGAATGCTTCATTAAAGCACCTTGCTGGCAGTGGTCTAGTGTAAGTTTAACAGAGGCAAGCAGCTAAACCATAGCTTTTAGACCTAGGGTACCTTTTTACAAATAAAATGTTCTTTGGTAGTGTTTTAAACACTTTTGAAACTTTCACACCTGCATTTTAACAAGCAATTGTGACAAGAGTGCTATTTGCCAAGTTACAAGCCCAGATGCAAATTTTATACAGTAAGAACTAAATAACTTATGCATGATCTATGGAAATGTCAGAAAACATGTTATTTTTGAAAGTTGATGACCTAAGATAGTTATTCACCAAGAACAGCAAAGAAGGAGAAAATATAGTTTTGAAGGACAGTATATTTGTATGTATTTATTCTTGAAAATAATAAGGAAAGGGCATCGTGCCAAAAGCTAGCAGCAAATAAAACCTGTAAGGGCTGACACAGACACTGGCAAAGTATTACTGACATCTAGTGCTACACCACAGTTTGTCAGCATTGAACATGCACTGAAGAAGCATGTATTTCTTTCTAATCCAAAAAGAGAACTCAAAGCTGTATTTGAGACAATAGTAAAATAAAATTTTACTAGTTAAGACTTATAAGGACAACAGGTCAGAACTTTTTCCACTTTGGCAAGGACCAGAAGCACCATTTCATAGTCATGCACTACAAAGGAGTTGCAGTACCCACCAGTATATGGAAATTTTTGCTTGTACAAGATGCTGTAGCCATGATGTTTAGGGTATTAACCCTTTAGATGTAGCAGAAATAAGACACAGCTACATGGTCATCCCTCAGGATAGGAAGGAGACAAGTTTTATTCAGAAATACTCGAGCTTAAGTAGAACGACTTGCAACTCCAAGAGCAGAATAAAGATGATTGGTTCAGAGAGAAGACACCCCTTTCCCAGGCCTGGTCACGCACCAAAACAGGTGTTCTATCTTTGTTGTTAATACCTCTCTATTTTGACCAAGTTATCATCCTGGGAGAAATTCTCCCTGGCCTTCAGCTGGACCAGCTTATCAGCCTGGGAATGGAGCCAAGAAGCTCCGGCCTGGAAGATTTTCCAGTCTAGCTCTCTTAAGTGAGTGTCCACAAGATGTTGTCTCACCTGACATTGTTTCAGCATAAAAGCCGGAAGGAGCTTGCTCATAGTCCTGAACACTAATTTGGCCTATTATAGATGGGTAATGTGATGATTTTCTCTCGCAATTAAGAGACTAATACTGTGTGTATGTTAAGAGAAATTTTGTTGATGTATGGTTATGTTATTGTAGTTTGTTGTCTGGACACCCTCTGTTCTCTCCATAGTCTCCTTTCCCCCCCTGTATTGTTGCCACCCGACCGCCTTAGTTGTCAGGGACACGTGGAGAGAGGGCATGTACATGTGCCCCTTGCATGGGGCATTTGGGACACTTCATCTCCAATCAAGTTGCAAGAAGGTCTCCACAAGTGGACAGCAAAGAAGAGTTAACTGGCAGACTTTGGGAGGGGACAGGATTGGCTGATGCAACACCAGGAGTACAAAAGGCGGAGCAGCCATTTTGTGGTGAGGTCGTGGTAGATAGTCAGATGTTCCGTACTTTCATTTCTCTTGATTCAGTCCTTTGTTGTGTTGGTTGAGGTTTAATAAACCTCTATAATTTTAAAAGTGAGTGGTCGTTTCTCACAGGCTTGTGCTTGACGTTCCTCTGTCTACAGGAACACAATATCTAGGAAGGAGGTGACAAGGTACAGGCAAACCCTGCCAGATCAATGCCAGGATTTGAGCCCTCAACTTACCTAACTGAACTGCATCACTCCCACTGGCAGCAGTGGGACAGGATTTCACTCCAGGACTTCAAAGCAGATCTGAGCTTAGATGAAGGCAGTGCCCAGCAGTATACTGATGTGATAAGCTCCTGGCTCTACCTTTTTGCACTTTCAAAACAGCAAAACAAGCAACAAAAGGGAGTTTTGCCCCTGAAAACCTCATATGTGTCCCCAGAGACAGCCATTCCTGTCATTCCACAGCCCAGCCTGCAGCTCCCCTCAGCCTGGGAGAAAATAAATGCCCCATGAGCCAGGTTCCAAGGGGTAAAACAAATTCTCTGTGAGCCAGGCTCCAAGGTGAACCTGAGCACTGGCAAACTTCAAATTAACCTCACAACACACAGATATGTGCCCTGCGGAACAGAGTGACTGCAAGAGTCTGGGTCAGCTTACCACCACCCTGATGGCAGCCCCAGCAATTTTCCACATGCACGCACACCCCTCGCAGGCAGTGACAGGAGTAGAGTATGGCCTGGCTCACCTGCAGCATGAGCTTCACCCATTTGGGAGCCGCTGGCTCCCTCCCTCCTGTGAGCCCCAGCTCAGGGCCAGAAGCAGGGCCCCACTGCTGCCCGTTGTTTTAGCACAAACCAGCCCGATCTGTATTTGGTTTATCAATGTCAGAAATAAACTAACCTTTAGATACAAATAAATGGGGACAAAGTAGTCGAAGCAAAAGAAAACTATTTATTAGTAACAATTCAATTGAGCCAGGTGGCTGCCTCTCATCCCCCATAGCCAAACACACACAACCTCCAACAAAATGGCTACATTTTATGCCCTTTCCCAGGCCAGGGGTGGTCCCTTTCCCCTTTCCCACTGGCTGGGTACTCAGGAAGTCACATTCTCTCCTGACCGCCTACTTTTCTGTCCCCTCCCCTCTCATTCTACTTCCCCGCGGTCAGGTCTTCAACTCCACCCCTCTCCCACCTCACAGGAACACCTGACAAACCAACCAAAACAAATCCAAACCACAAAAAACAGCACATAGGTGTGCGGTGCCTCCTATCAGCAGTTCCATCTTTGCTTGCTCTCATTCTAATTAAACCTCAGACCATCGTGACTGTATCAACATAGATTCCCTTCCTCGGTATCCATACCTGCTTCCTAAGTTCTGTATACTAGAATAGCACACTGTAGGGATATAGAGGTGAAGCACAGAAACCATGACACTCCATCAAGCAATTTCTAAACTCCTAGAACATAGTTTCCTATTTTTTCAAGGTCTGGTATGTCTTATATTTCCACTGCTCAACGCCTGAGGGATTGCAGTCCACAGTGGAGCAAAAGTCTTTCTGGTGGCAAATACAGAGGTTAGTTCAGTCTCGCCCTTGACTGTTTACTATTAAATTATCTTTTGAAGATTAACTTTAAAGGGTCATTCCCCTGTACCACTGTCCAAGCTTGGGGAGGAGCTTCCACTGATCCTTTTACTTGAGAGGCATGAGACCATCCCTTTCCCGCAGTCCTGACAGGTGTTTCAGTTGTTAAAAAGTACCTGAAAGGGACCTTCCCATCATCATCTTTCCCAGATTTTATTAGAACCCAATCTCCTGGTTTTACCTGGTGTAACATTGATTGGTGCCGGGTCCGAGACAGAGACACGGCACTCGTGATTCTTGTAACAAGGACAAAAGCACTTCATTCTCTGTGAGCACTCTTTAAATAGGGAGTTAGAGTTTCCTGGGCACACACATGTGATTGGTTAAAATCTCAGTCACTCATTTTCTTGGCCAACGATACATCTGCACTTAAGGTCCAATAGATGGGCTGGGATTCTCACCCAGGTACCTGCCTGATTACAGGCTGGCTGGGTATCAGATTGCAGCTTTAAACCTAGCTGCAATATCTAATGCGACAACCTGGTGTGTATAGGAGTCTAGAGCTGATGTTTGGGGTAACAACCCTTTTCTTCTAAGATCCACAAGAGAAAGTATGATTGCCCGCAAATAATTTCTTAGATATAAAGTAATTAGTGTCAGCAATTTGCAACCCCTCCTCCCTTCCCAGATAAGGTAACACAAATAACATTTCATAGGGAGATACTTCTATATCCTTTCTTGGAGCAGTTCTAATCCATAATAATGCTAGAAGTAAACATGTAATACATGATAATCTGGTTTCAATCATTAATTTGGTAATATGGTTCTTAAAGACAGCATTTATTATCTTAACACGTCCAGAACTTTGAGGGTGCCATAGGGTATGAAATTCCCAATTTTTGTCTAATGCAGCATAGACAGAATGTAAAATTTTTGAAGTAAAGTGTGTTTCCTTATCTGAGTCTATTCTTTCAATTATCCCATACCTGGGAATGATTTGTTCTAATAGGATCTTAGCCACATTTGAGGTAGTTGCAGTTGAGGTAGGAAAGGCTTCTACCCAGTGGATGAGGTGATCAACTATTACAAGAAGGTATTTCCATCGCTGTATTTTGGGGAATTCAGTGTAATCTATTTGTATATTTTGAAATGGTCTAAGGGCTAGGGCTCTTCCCCCACTAGGGTGTTTTCTCATTACTTGTCTATTCACTCTCTGACAGATCACACACCATTCTGTCACTTGCTTGGCTACTGTGTAAATTCCAATACAATCATAGGTTCTTAAAAACTAATCACATAAAGCTTGCATTCCCCAGTGTGTTTCCTGATACAATCTGATTAAAATTTCTCTAGCAATTGCTTTATTCACTCTTTCTCTCCCATCTGCTAAAAGCCACCCTCCTGATTTCTCTCACTTCCCAATTTTCGTAACTGTTCCTCTTCTTCTTTTGTAAACACCAGTTTTACCTCCTCTGCCTTCCCACTAGGTACTAGCATCTTTGTTTCCTCTTCCTCTGCAGCCTCTTTAGCCAGCCTGTCAGCTGGATGGTTGCTTTTTACTTCTAAAGTTCCTCCTTTCTGGTGTCCAATTACATGAACCACTGCAATTTCTTTGGGTAATCCTAGGGTTTCTAGAACTTCCAAAATCAATTGTTCATGCACTAACTCCTTCCCTCTGGAAGAAATTAGTCCACATTCTTTCTGAAGGTGTGTACTACCCCAAAAACATATTTAGAGCCAGTATATATAGTTCCTCTTTCTTCTTCCTATTAGCAATTCCAGAGCTTGCTTTAATGCATATAATTCACATGTCTGAGCTGACCAGTTATTAGATATTTTTCCTTTCTCTAACAGATTGCTTTGCTCACCATACACAGTAACATAACCATTACAGCATTTCCCACTTACAAATCGAGGTCATTCATCAATAAAGATTCTTTTTCCTTCAACTAATGGAGTTTCTTGTAGGTCCTCTCTAACCTTTGTTTTATATTCAATGATCTCCATGCAGTCATGTTCAGGGACCTCTACTCTTGACTTTCTGTATAAAAATTAAGAGGGGTTTAAACTTTTGTCTGTGATTAATGTCAAAATCTCCTTCTCCCTTAGAATAGTTTTATATTTCAAAATTCTAGAATCTGTCAGCCACCCTTCAGACTTTTGATTTAAAACTGTCATGACGTATGCAGAGTAGTTACAATTGAAGTACCCCCAAAAGTCAGTTTTCTGCTCTCTTCTTCTAATAAGGCAGTAGCAGCAATAGCTTGAACACAGGTGGGCCCATCCTTGAGACACTGGATCTAACATTTTTGAAAAGTATGCCACAGGTCTTTTCTGCCCTCCCCATATCTGGGTTAATATTCCATAAGCTGTCCTCTCTTCCACACTGACATACAGATAAAAAGGTTTTTCTAGGGAAGGGAGTGATAAAACAGGTGCTTGGATTACCTTCTTTTTTAGATGTTCGAATTTCTGTTGCCGATTCCTATCCCACTCAACTTTTTCTCCTTCCTCTTGTACTTTTTCATACAAAAACTTTACATGCTGTGCATAATTCTCAATTCATAGGTGGCAATATCTGAGCAAACTTAAGAATTTTCTTATTTCTCATTTGGTTTTAGGAAGGTGCATAGGAACAATGCCAGAAACATGTTCTGGGGTTATTATCCTCCTCCGCCCTTTACTTATCAGATGCCTAAGATATTTTACCTCTTTCTCCACAAACTGCAATTTATTCTTAAAGACCCTTAGTAGTTTTTCTCCCAAAAAAGTTCAATAGCTTAATCGTGACATCTCAGACTTTCTTTTACCCTGATATTAACAGATCATCCACATATTGTGACACTTTGCTTCTGGATTTAGATTAAACTCTTCAAGTACCTGTTCTAAAAACTGTCCAAACAAACTTGGAGACTCTGTAAATCCCTGTGGTAAAGAGGTCCATCGTCACTGTTGCTTTCTCCCAGTAGTGGGCTCCTCCCATTCAAAGGCAAGTATCTCTCTGCTGTTTTCTGCTAGTGGACATGTACAAAATGCATCTTTCAAATCAATTACACTGAACCACACATGCTTATGGGGAATCTTGCTTAGTAAAGTATATGGATTAGGGACTGCCAGGTGGCATACTTGAACAAGTTTATTCAATTCCCTCAAATCTTGAACAAGTCTGTATGTCCCATCTGGTTTCCAGACAGGTAAAATAGGGATATTATAAGGGGACATGCAGGGTTTTAACAATCCATCCTTTAAAAGTTGCTCAATTATGATCTGTAATTCCTTTTTCCTTCCAAAGATATAGGGTATTGTTTCACACAGACAGGTTGGCTCCCTTTCAAAATCTCAAGAGAGAAAACCCTGCGGGCATAAATCCTAGTGGACTCTCTCCCTTATTCAAATAAAGATGCAGGTGTACGGAAAATCACACTACAAAAAGCCAGTGTCCATAAAGGAGACAGAGGAGTCCTCGAGGTTTAGGAGGATGCAGCCTCCTTTCACCCTAAACTCCCAGCTGGATGTTTCCCTCTTCCTTTCCCCATTGGCTGAGGTACTAGGAAGGTACAGTCTTGCCAAACCGCCTGTCATATATTCCCTCTTGAATCTGTCATTTCCCCCAAAGTTTAGAAACTCAGGCTTGTGCTGACTCATTTGTCTGTTTCAGGAGTCAAACTGTCTGGGTTCTGTAACAAACCTGTGTATTGAAGTTGGTAGAGACATTAAGAAGACCTTAATATCCATCCCCTCACCCATGGAGTTGTTTGTAAAGACAACAGCACACCTCTTTCCTATCATCAGCATGTAGGGCTGAGAATAACCCTCAAGGAGAGCTCCACAATCTCCAGGTAAGCCTCTGACAAGACTTTTTTCAGTGGTTTTTAGCCCACCTTTGAGATTGGTAACTTCTCAGCAGTAATTTCCCCATCAAAAACAGCAAAAAAAAGCCTCCCAACAGTTAGCTAATAAACATTGCAAAACTTCACACAGACAGCTAAGAGCTAACTTTGGTCAGTTTTGGTTTTTAACATCTCAGGTTTTAAACTTAACCATCCCCTCCCCTAATCACCATCTCTAAAACAGCAAATGCACTCAAAAGCCATGACAATCCATTACCAAAAAAAGAAGAAAAAAAGAATCCACACCCACTGTCTATATTCTGTATTTTTATCAATCCCCTTTTTTCTCTATTTCAGAGGAAACTGATACCCATCACAGATAACAGAGGTGGTCTCATACACAGATGAAAACCACTAAAGCTTGACCAGCAAAGGCACAGGTGAATATTGCATTCAGAGACTTCAGTTAATATATTTGAAGCAGATAGGTGCAGGGCTAAGTAAAACTATATAATTTCTAATCACTAAAAAATATATCTACCTTCTAGTGCCCAACATGCCACCTCTTTGAAGTTTCATTTTTGCTGAGAGGAAAAAAAAAATAAAAAGGAGAAGCTGTGCTGAAACACTGAGCTTACACCTCCCTCCAGCGTTTCTGCTGCTGGAGCCAGCTTGGAAACACTGCTGAGAGTGCTGGTGGAGCTGTGAGTAATTCTCTCAAGTTTTCACTAGGAAGAAGAAACTTTCCCTGCAATTCCCAGCCACTGTGACAATAAGACTCCCACTGCCCCAGATTTTCACTGCTGCGACCAAAGCTCCTACTAACATATGTCAGCTACACATTGCACTTAAACATGCCCCCTTGGGAAAGTGCTCCTGCATATGAGTAGTAATTAATAATTAGTCTGAAAAGTATTTACCACAAATCCACTGATAGAAGAGCTCTATTACTTTGCCACACCTGGTGAGATAATCCCATTCATGTATAGATTGGTTTCTCTAATAGACATTTATAAAGCCAACAGATAAGCAGTAGTAAACCTGTCTTGGTCAGTTTTAATGCACTGTCTCCAGCATTTATTAAGGCAGAGCAGCTCTCCTTATTGTTGGCAGTATCTCAGCTGTTGCCTCCAAAGAAAATAGTTGTAGATCTCCCATCAGGGGAGAGAAATTCAGGGAGGTTTTCAGCAGCCCACTTAGCAAACCCCCTTTGTCCTCACCTGTTTGTACACAATACATAGCGTATGGAGCATCATGGGAGCTCCACCAAATACTCTTACTATTGACAAGCCAAAATTTTAGCCTTATTTAACCAAATCTCCACTTTAACCTAAATGCTGTACAAAGGACTGACAAGTGTTGTTCTTTTCTCCCCCGATAATTGGAACACTGACTTTAGGATGTCTCACCTGGCAGCTGAAGATATCCCACAGCTGAAACACAAATACGCAACATTTTCCAAAGGCTCCTGAAGGATGCAGAGCCCAGCTCATGCATCTCAGCAAGGCAAAGACAAAAAAAAAAAACAACCAAAAAAAACCCCCAAAACAGATAAGTCATAACTAGCATGGAATAAAAATTATATCTGATAATTTTTAATTAAAATAACTGCAGGTCAAAAACTAAAAGCTCCATGGGGAGTAGACATCTCTGCCAGGAAATTGGCAGGTGTTCATCTAGAACCATTCTAGGGTTTCTTGTCCCGTATTAGTGAGATATGAACATCCTCACTATGAATGGGGCCAGGGCTGCAGAAGTGCCAGAAAGTGCAAGAGAACCTGGGAGACACCAAGGCCTCCCCACCAAGCTGGCAGGCATGAAAAATGCAGAAGATACTGTCCGCCCAAAACCCCCAGTTATTCTCTGTGTGTAAGAAAGCTGCTTGATGTATTTCCCATGTGTAGGGTTGCACAAGCCTGAATAGTTGTTAAAGTGTTTGGAAAGAATGCACCAGTGGTAGAATTCAACAATGTCTGTTGGTAGTGAATTTAGCTCCTGCTGAAAGAAAGACAGGGAGAGAGAAAAAAACCCTGAAGCAAGAAAAGAATCTCAAGAGGGTCACTGGAAACTCTGGTACCAGACAAGATGAGAGGCACTGAGCCAAAACAGGACCAGAATTTCTGTTACTACGCTGTTATGCTGGTGTGCTATATTGGTGTGTAGAAACTCTTCTTTTTGTTAAACTTCTTTTATTTCAAAGCACTTTTCTTTAAGGTAGAATGCCCAGTTCCCTGCAAATGAAATCCTCCTCTTCAGCCTGGTTCTCTCTCCCTGCCCTTTCTTTAATTGATTGTCTATTCTGTGCTGGGTTCCATGTAGATATTTTCACTTAAGCAAAGCTAACATAATTGAGGACTAAAAGTCCTTCCTTTCCTGGTGGAAAAGAAGTTTTCATTATAAATACCTTCTGGTTCACTTCTCAGGCTTCCCTACCTGTCCTGCTGTTATAGTTTTGATTTGCCAATTTAAATATACTCATTTTTCTGTTGTGAGACAGAACCAGGAACAAAAGCAAGGCAGGCCTAAAACTTAAAAGGGTATAAAAAGAAATGTATTAACTACACAAAGAAAAAAGGAAACAGTAAATTCAGAATAAGATCTTCAGACCACTCCCTCCTCCCATTCCTTCTTAACAACATACAAAGACACTTCAGTCAGTTCCCCACTTAAATAATCTTATTCAGTTCACTTCAGAGAGAGGAGCTTCTTCTTGTTTGGTTATAGGGATTTCTTTCCCAAGAGGGGAAGGAAGCAGTTTTCCTTTGACTTCACTTTCAGCAGCCGCCTGGGAACCTGCAATCGTGGCACTCCTCCCAACTTCACAGCCTTCCCGGAGCTGTGCTCGTGAGCCATGTCAAACTCATGGGGTATTACTTTTAAGAATGAACTGTTCCAAAGCAAAAGTTCTCTTCATCTCTTTTCTGTCTGTTCATGCTTCATCCTCAGCCAACCAAGATCCCCTTCTTTCCTTGGGGCAAAAGATTCTCAACACAGGTGCTTTTGGTCAAATGATCTATCACATGGAACACTCCAATCCCCCATGCCTTTCTCCACAGTTTATAGGAATATTCAGTGCAGTACAGTCCACCTTACAGCTCACAAAAGGATTTTCAGCCGTCTTCACAGCATCTCCTCATTCTCCTCCCATCTAAAAAAACTTAGCGCTTGCTTCACTGACTTTGTATCTTTTCTGTTTTTCCCTTTCATTCAAAGGAAGAGTGGAGGTCTCTAAGTCTTATCTGAGCACTAAAGAGTTAAGATTTCACACTGGGAATGCAAGGCTGCAATGCTGGAGCTGTGCCAGGATCTCAGGAGACTCAGGCCATGCTGGAAAGGGGGAGGAGGAGGAGGAACGGCTGGGACCTCACTCAGCCTCCCTGGGTCTCAGCTACAGCACCCACTCTTGATGGCCACCCCTCCTCCCTGCTGGGCCATACCAGCGCCCCAGACAGGGGGCCCGGCCCTGCTCCCCCGCCAGGCCCACAGGCCTGTAGTGGAGCTAGGCCAGGGCCCAGTTACCCGCACTGCTGCCGGAAGAGAAAGAGAGCTTTTTTCCGGGTTACCTCCTTCAAAATGTGTTTTCACGGAGCGAACTAACTTTCTCCAATTGGTTCCTCAGGCTGTCAATAACCAAACCAGCCTCCAATTGGTCCCATCAACTCACAGTGGAAGTTCTCATAGAGAAAAAACTTCCCTGAGTCTGCTCAGCCAGGTGTAACAAGCACACCTGCTGACTGCTCTAACACATAGCACAGCTGCTTTTGCACTGATACCAGGTGAGGTGGAAGCCTTTCAAGTGAAAAAAGACTCAATAAAGAAGTGCAAATCAAGGGCGTACTCAGGACTTGTGTCTTTGCTATTTTCCTAGAGGCACACCAGCCAAACAATTCATAATTTTACTTCTCCAGGCAGAGTTTTAATAGTGTTAACACACAGGTGCTTCTGGTCATTCCCCAAGCAAGTGGATGTGAAAGCTGAGCTGTGACAAAGCCTGGCTGGTTATCAGTCTTCAGCAAGACATCACCATTCCAGGGGAGAGACTTGTAGCCTCCTTGCTCCAAATGTCGGGGTACCAATATTAAAAATTGACCCAAAAAGCTTTCAGGCAGGGTAAGAAGAAGCTGTGAGTTCCAGCTGATTAAATGCTAATGTGTGGTTCCAGTCAGTGGGCTGAATTCGGTAGGAGTCCTGACTAAGGGGGGGAGTGCTGCACTGGAGACTTGCCTTCTTCTCTCACTGCATTAATCTGAAAAGGCCACTGAACAAAGATCTGTCTCCCTGAAAGGAGTGCATTTTACACTCCCTGAGAGTACCTTTCCTTCATGAGCAAGTGAATGCTAAGCTAGGGTCAAACTTAGAAACTGTCATTAGCATTAACATCATGTATGGCAGCTCCAAGATTTCAGAGATAGCTCAAGCTGAGCTGCTTGAAAACCTTCAGGTTGTTTCAGAAGAGTCTCACAGAGTGTGTGCGCTGTTGGGTTTTAATCAGACAGAAAAATCCAGATACATGAGTTTTGATTAACTTTAAGGATAACTGTAATTTAATCAAAGGTTATGTGTGGACCATTGGTTTGGTTTGTTAAACACTGCAATGGAAAGAAAAGCTTGTCTGAACTGCCCAGCTTTCCAATGATAATTACAAGCACATTGTCTTAGGCTACAATGCAAGATATAACCAAAAGTATATATTCTATCACCATCTTCATAAGGTGTTAAAAACAGGTGAGGCAGTGTTCTTTATCTCTTCCATGACACATCCCTGATAACTCCCTTGGGTGAGGGGGGATATCTTCAGCTAATGGGCCATCTAGTCTCACTGCATGACTCATAAAATTACATCATCCCATTGTGAAATGCTCTGCCCAGGGGGAGGAACCAAACATTCCTTGCTGGATATAATCTGAGGTTTGGAACACCACAGGCAGCCTTACCTACTGGATTCCCAGAGGACAAGATCAATAACCACCATCAGACCTCCACAGGAAGACCAAGTCCTTCTACAGGATCACCACTTCAACAGAACCACATTTATCACTTCAACATAACCACATTTATCACTTCAACAGGATTGCAGCCTTCATTTAATGGGACTGCTACCACCACCCTGACCAGCAGGGTGTCAGGTTGTATCCTGACTCTGTCAGTTTAAGCCAGTGTTTTCTGCCTGTATTTTAATTTTCCTATTAAATTGTAATTCTGGCTTGGAATTTCCCACTGGTTTGCTTTCAAGCTAGTACACTCATAAAAATATATTGCTTTGATGCCTGGATTGATCTTTTTCCACTTCACTGCTGCCATCTTTCACATACAGATCACAAAACATTCTAACTGATAAAAGCAATTATGATATGTCTCTTAGATAATTTTTAAACAATGGTTTTAATACTGAAGTTCAGTAAAAGTCAGGTTTAAAAGAAATAAAAACAGCCAGCTGTCTATTTACAAAAACATTACTTTGTTATAAAGAAGGTTGTACAATACAGTATTAATAATAATTACTTCAACCCATGGCAACATCTGTAGTCTAATGGGTTATTCTGGACTTTTGTTACACACTAAGGAGAGCAGTGTGCTGCTGAAGAGGGCTTTGATAACCAAAGCTGCCTGCCATCAGAGATCACATGGCACTTCATGGGTGAAAAATGCTTTGGTTTTTTTTCCCCAGATAGGTTTTAAAAGGAAAAAAAAAATAAAAAACCAAACCAACAACCAACCAAAAATAAAACTGTAAAAAACTTGAAATAAAACTTGGAAAGAGGACAGGAAGTGCCTAATCTCAATGTTTCATGGTATAGGAAGAAAAGGACAGAGGGAAACACTCCGCCAGCCTCAGCTGGAGATGAAATGTGCCCTGGTGACCCAAGCAGCATCCCAGGACATGCACAATCCACAGGTGAGACCACAATGAAAATTTAAACAGGGCGAGACCTATCACAAGGTTGTATGATCCTGCATGATGGCCCAGCCAGCTCTGCTTTCCTTATGTATTTTGAAGCCACACTTGAGTATTCAAGCTGGAATTCAGCTATATTCAACAGAAGACCATTGCTTTTACAGATTTAAATCGTAGCATAACAATTTTCTGCTTGAATTGAATAGAGACCCATAACAAATTCCCAAGAGTTTTTGATTGATATGGAACATGACATTTTTTGGGAATTAATCCCTCCTACCTACAAATTTATATGAACAGGTATTGAGGAAGCCCAAGAGCATATCTTAGATGAGACACCAGCATTTGAGTATCAGAGTATTTGAAAACAAAAGGTTTGTGTTGCCCAAGCCCAAGTTACCAGCATTTTATTTGTAGTTATTCCTGGTTTGTTTCGTTCTTTTGAGAAGTAATTTTGTAAAATTAATACTAGGGCATGGTACCTATTTGACAGCTTCCCATCTGCTGGCCCAATTTATATCCACTGAAGCTGCTAAAAATCAAGTTTTTATTGCCAGCCACATTGCAGTTCATATAGCTATGGAAAAATGGGCTGAACTCAGTTCCTCCTTATGCTTTATCAACCAACAAGTGTGTGCTGACACCAATCTTCTACTGCCATCCGGGGCAACAGGTGACTGGCTGCCCTTCAGATACACTGCACAACACACAGGTGGATTTATTTGCTCCGTTCAAGGTCAAAGGAAGTGTAGAGATGGCCAGAGGAAAATGTGTATATGGCAGGTATTTTACAGTTCTTATTCTAGATATTTATCCTTGTTAATCTTGTGCTGGTCTAAACCACAAACTACAGTTACATTTAGAGGAAGTTTATATTTGGGGATGGCAAGAAGGATGAAAAGTGTAAGCAAAAACAGCAGAGCAGCAACAGGAGATAAGGGAAATGTCTGATATTAAAGGTGAGACTTTTAAACTACTCTCTAGACACTCCACTGTTCCTTTCCATAAGGAAACTTCCCTGTCTGAGCATCCAGGACCACTCTGACAGTCACTCTTGCAGCACCCGACCTTGACCAAGGCCCCTTCGCAGCTGCACCCCACACTCATAAACTGGGTTCCCTTATGGGTTCGGACCCAGGTTTCCCATGGCAGAGTCTCAGACATTCAAACTCTTAAAATAATGTAATCTTGGTCCAATGATGAAATAACTAAGTAACAACTCCAGCTGGTTCCTTCCAGGAGGGACCCCAAAAAAGGAACCCCTTGGCTTTTATCCCCTCACAGTCCGGCACAAAAGTCTGAGGTTCTCCACTCCTTTTGCGTCTCTGAGTGTCTGGTCCCCTGCCAAGGCCACAGGTTCCCTGGGCCACTCATTATACAGAGGGTCAGCATGTCACAGCCTCAGGCCCTGGGCTCCCCCAGAGTTCAACCTGCAGCTCCACTGCAGCTGCCCTGACCTACCTGCACTTTTTCTCAGCAATCTTCTTGTATTTAAAAGAAACAAATTATACTTGCAAGTCACTTGCAGAAACTTTTAGTAATTTGCCAAATATACAGCTATTAGAATGACCCAAAATATCACTAATAATTAAGTTACAAAGTTGGTTGATAGCACAGTACAATGTTCTATAAAATAAACACAGGTAATATTAAATATACTCCCTGTCCAAGAATGTTAGAAAATAGCAAATGAAATTACAAACACATACAGATCAGAGGAGACTGAGGGGCAGCTTTAAACATCTGGATCAAAGAAACTGAGACTAGACTAGACACATTCATTCAACAACCATAATGAATGTAGAACTTTAAATCTCAAAAACGATTAACAACACAGCATCAGGTGCAATTTCACATGGTTTCATCTACGTTCCAGTACAGTTCCCAGGAGATTAAAGTGCCTTTGTGCACTGTAGATTCATTTAGTCAGGTGCAACACACATTGTATTTGGAAATTACTTCCTTTTTTAAAAAGTGACCTATGAAATAAAATAACTACTTGAACCAATGTACATCATTCAAACTAAGGTGTTTTGAAGTACCTTTGTTCTTTGCTACTCACTGTCATGTAACAAACTAAACTCCAAATCCACAAGACCCATCTCCACTAAACAAGACCAGAGTAAAAGATATTTATTGAAACATGTTTTCTGCGGTACAACCCTTAGTTTGCTTATTTTCCCCTTTCAAACATGATTGCCCTTTAGATGACAATTTTCTACTAGAGCTTGCATATACAGATTGCTATGAACATTAAAAACAGACATGGTTTGGCCCATGACTATGGTGATGAATGCACTTCCCCAGATAACATCCTGTTTTAACCCAATGAATAAGCACAACACATTCTCTCTGTGGGACACCTGAAGATCTGCAGCCTTTGGATCTTACCCATAGCCATTCTTCATGCTACAGAATGGACCCACTGTCCTGCTCAGGGCTCCTCAGAAACTCTCAATGCTCTCTGCTGTACTACCTCCTTAAACCCAAACCTCCACCTGAACTGCAGTAAAGGAAGGAAAACTCCACGCAGTTCAGTTGTCATTCACCTTGCCCCCAGAGCATCCTCTTCAACTCACGAGTAAAGAACTCAGACAAAGCCTACGATCCAGTCTACCATCAAATCATGCTGTCCACCAGCAGCCACTCCTGCTCTTTCAGGAGAGAGTGTACTCCCACAGTATTTGAGGCATCCTACGGTGTTTTTCAACAGTGGCACTTCAAGAGGATTTATGGGGCATAAGCTTTTTAGGAAATACAAATTTCCATCATGATGGCACCTGTGGCCAGGGCACTTGGGAGGAAACTGCATGTAGGGAAAAAAAACCCTAAAGAAATTAGGAGGATAAACAACTAATCCTAACTTTAAACAGCAAGTGTGGCTGTGAGTCTCCACTCTTGCAGTGTCTTTGTACATCTGATTGTGCTACACATCATGAAGTGAGCAAGTCACTCCAATGATTTTAGGTTCATAATGTAAACATGCCTGCACACCTCATATGGCCAGTGCAAGTGACACTACTCCTTCACCACTGGTGCTGTTATACCTGACAAGGCCCATTTTAAACTGCACAATCCAGACTCAGAGCTCCTGATCTGCAGGTGAGGAAGTTTTACTGGGGTTCTAGATTTGTAGCATGTTAACATTACTTACAATATTACATGCACTGAAATATTTTAAGAAAATACACACTGTTAAATTAATGGAAAATAGTGATTTCCTAACGTACTAAGTATTTTTTTTTAAAGTTCTTCATGAAACTGTGAGATTATGGAGAAGAACATTCTGGTTATGCATTACAGCAGGAAAAAAAAAAACACAACAGTTTCATCAAAATCACAACTACATGTAAAGTCTCCAGTTCATAAAACAAATTAAATTATTTTAAGTATTTCATAGTGGTATAATAACTTCCAATGCAATTTATGTAACTAATTTCACCCATATTAAAAAATGTGTTTGTAAATGCTTTTCATAAAACTTTATACAACTCAAGTTCTCCTTAGGTAAGCCTAAGCACAATTCTCACATCACATAGGCAGAAAGCCTTCAGAAGCCTATATTCTCACAGTCCATGAATGACAATGCTGCATGAGTTCTTCCTTTTTGAGAGTCGGCTCTGCTAAACCCAACTCTTACTGCTTAAAATCATCAGCTTCCTCAGCAGGCCTAGTACCCACAGTAGCCTGGGGCAGTGACCCTCTGTTTTATGGGACATAAACACCTACAAGCCTTGTAACCATTCCTGTAGAGATTTCCATGTAATGGTTACCTGTCCTGTATACTTTGATCTACTCTCAATGATTGATCTCCCTCCCCCTCAGCAATGCCCTTTTTGTTCTCTGGACAGTTTCAGTGACCCACTGCCTCCCTCTTCATCTTCTGATTAATTACATATTCTGTTTAATGATTTCTGTGAATACATTTCCAACTGTAACTGAAAACAACTGGCTCAGACACAAGACACCAGACACACTTGAGTCTAAAAATCTGCAAGAACAGTGTGACTACAAGGCCTCTGCAGGCTAAAACTCACAGCTGGTACTATGCCCAAACATCTCCACGGCAAGCCTTATTTACACAACTTCCAATGAAAAATACTGTTATTACTCAAGCTACATTTTAAATTATCAGAAATACATTCACAATAACTACTGGGACAAAAACCATGATAAATTTTTTTTATTTAAAATATTCTGACAGGTTGACAATATTCCAGGCATGTTACAAATACTGCCATAGCCAACAATCAATACTTAAACAGCATTCAAACACCAAGGACATGTATCTTAAAGCAGAGACAGGAGAGTGCATGGTACTAAGTGCATACTAATCATTTTCCAATACCTGACTTGAAGAAAATGCCTCATTTCTCTGATACAAAATGGATTAAAATCCAGAAGAGATGAATTACAAGAGGACAAAAATGAAGACGCTTAAATGTTTTTGCCCATATTTTCCTATAAAACCTTGTAACTTTATCATACATGGCCACTACCAGTCTGGACTACGCAAGTGCTGACTATTTACGGGATGGAACAACAAAATCGTAACAGAGAAACCAGTTACAAAGCAAACAAAACGACAAACTCTTTCTAGAATATGGCTTAAATTAATTAACAGAGAGTTAGGAATATATTAACTATAAGGCGCGAGAGAAATACTAGGTAGGAAAAAAACTCCCTCTCTTCCTGGCACTTTCCCCCTCAGACTTCACTGTATTTCACATAAAATTTTCAACACACCAATCTCACCCTTCCTGCAAACCCCTTTTCCATACTTCTAAAACATCATGTTACTAAAATGTTGGTTTCAGTCTTCAATGTATTGGCCAATATGAGCTCTAAAGCTTAAACCATGTCAATCTACATGTAGTAATACCCTGTTTCTCCCAATTAACCCAAGGTCTCAAATAGAGCTAAAAACTCAGCTTTATTTAAAACAGCATATTTGCTTGAAAAAGTATTAATCTCTTTGTCATGTAGAAAACAGACGTCCAATGAAGAATTTGTCAAGATGTGTACAGAGCTGAGTGCATAGTGCAGAACATCATACAGACAGAGCAGCAAGGCCACAGAGTCACTAAGTCCACACGAAAAAGATGTATGTTTCCAACAACCAAACATTTTCATCCTGGAAATGCTTCAAACATTAAAATCTTGCTCTAGGGATGGCAATAGTTCTCCATTCCCACTTTTCACATAGCTCACTGTAATATGCATGGCAGCACAGCCACCTACACAGCATACAGAAGAGACACACCAAAATTGCTTTGGATACATCATCCTGATCTCAATTATTCCATACAAAAGTTGAATTTTTCTTGTGAAAAGGAAGGAAACGGGACAGCTTTCAAATTACACAGCTTGCCTGTGTGTCATTAAAGAAACCTGCAGTGTCTGTAGCCCAGGACGGGAGAGCCACAGCCCCACTGGCACAAGTGGTGGCACAGCTAGTGGCTCCAAGGCTGAACAATCTCACAGGAGGCTCTTCCACCTGTACTGGTTCCAGTCAGTGCTCCCCAGCAGCTGAAGCATCAAATGCTCACTGCAAAAATGCAAGTGGCTTACAGCCTGCAGAGCTCTGTACACTTGCCCAAAACACTTGTTTCCACATTCTACTAGTTTGCTTTTTAAAGCAATGTCATCGGAGAAGGGCCATGAGAACAACAGTGAGACATTTTCCTTAATCATAGCATCAGACACTCCATTAATAGACTGACAATCTCCTAAACCAAATTAGTTCCTGGAACATCTTGCATTTGCCTTCTTTCACTCATTCTTCAGAACAAACAGTTTCTCTAGAAGTTGTGCAGTTTAAGCCTGTTATGGTATTGTACTCCAGCATTTTCTTAGCACCTCAACACAAATTACATGGTAGCTCATCTGTGGTGAACATTGGCTACAGACATCCACGAAGGCGGAAGGGCTGAAAGAACAACAGTATTGTCCTGTGACACGGAAAAGCACTTTGGGATGCACTGGCTTCAGGTGAGACTGCTCACTCACAATGGGATTTCTCTCCAAGCAGAGTTACTCCAGTTATTCAAATACAGTAAACACAAGGGCAGTACTGAGGCCATCAATCCTCCACCTTACAAGTTTCAGTCTATTTTATAAACATCTCTTAATGGAGATGTGGCTCAGTGTCAAGGCTAAATGGGCAAAAATGTCATCTATGCTAAAGTCATTAGAGGAACTAAAATAACCCTTGCTTCTGGTTGGCTTAAGCCGACCACATACATTTCATTCTATTATTTACCTGTCCTGCTTTATCTCAAGTATCTTCATCTTTTCACACTTCCTAATTAATTATCAATATTTTTCCTGAGTGAAATTATAAAAAGTTAAACCCTTCTACCAAAAGTACAAAGACAAATAAAATATAGAACAATACAAACCCAGTTATACAGCATTACAAGTGCAGAAATTCTTCATGTTGTTGCTTTTTATCAATGGCCCCCAATAAAAAACATAGCAAAGAATTTAGTTATCCAAAATATTTTGCAGTACTGTGATTAGATTCTTCAGACCATAAATATAGCCCTCATCCTTTGTGTTGCTAGGAAACACATGAGCAAAATCGATCATTCGGACTTCGACATTTGCACTTTCCTTGGTCTCTGCTGGCACATGATAGAAAACTTTTTCCAGTTGGGGTAGAACATTTCCATTCAGGTGCTCCTGTGTAATGCATGTGCTGGTTTTCCACGCATTGTCTTGCTCTGAATTTTCAACTTTTAGGGAGAGCTGACTGTGGTGCCTCTTCGAGCATGCCTTTTTGTGAAGTGCATAAAATTTAGACAAGTCTTTACTTACAGAGGCTTCAATTTTTCCATTCTCTGTAGGTTTTAATACATGAATATTATTATTATACTCCAATACATCTCCACCTGATAACAGGCCTTTGGGTACTCTTCTCTTCTCTGCCAAGGTGACATCGCTCAACCGCATGGTTGTCACTTGATATGAACCTTCATAGACAAACAGCAATGAGCTTGCATAGAAGTTGAGCTGCGTCTGGCCCTCAAACCACTCCAGAATCTTTTCAACCTTCTGAATGCTGGCAGCTACCACATCTTTTCTCAAGCAGTACCCACTGTGGAAAAATTTTGAGATGCCTGCAAGAAATACACACATACTGGGATTATTTTCAAATCTGAATGGGAAACTAACAACTTTGTTTTTCTTTTGGGATGAGAAAAGTTCTTATTTGAAGGAATAGACACCATTCAGGTAGTTTCTGTTCAGGTAATTATAACTGAACCCAAAGTGAACCTAAGAACTCGGAGACCTTCAGTCACCTGCTGTGTAATACTACAGCTTGGGCTGTACGTAAAAGTAAATGTATCAAGCACACAATAAATGAACACGGCTCCTGCTCCCAGGTCAGCTGTGTCTGTGTCAAGTGTCTGGACAGTTTTGGGCAGCGACCCATTAAATTCTCCACGCACAAAGAGGCTCAAGCAGCTTGTTATTATGAGTGTGTTTATGTGTGTACCTTCTGTCTCTTGCTGGGGGACATATGAGCAGGTATCAACTAATAACTAGCTTGCAATAATTATCACCAAACAGCCCCATGATGGCAGCATTTTTATTAATTGTTAATGTAGAGCAACATGTGGATTGACTTCAACTGATAAAGTTCTTCGAACTGAAAGATGCTTTTGTAGTAGCTTTCTAATAGAAAATAGATATTCACAGGAGACAACTAGAGAAAACAAAATGTATTTATAATAAAAACATGTTATACTTTTAGAATGCTTTTCTACTTCATTATAGTTTCAAAGCTGCAAAAAAAGTTGAATTCTAGAATTCTCTCCAACTTAGTAGTAGTAGAAGAGATGTGAGGAGGAAATTCCTATAGTCTGCACTGCTGTTACAGCCAACTGCACACTTAATTTCAGATTGACAGGCAGCTCAAATACTACAGGGAGCAGCCAAAGACCCATCTGGCATGAGGACAAAAAAGGACTTTTAAAACAGGAACACCCAGACTACTTTTTCCATATGATTCTATAAATAAGCATTTAAATGAAAAAATCCAAGCGCACTGAGTTCTGACACCCCGATTCCCTTACTTACCGTCCTTCACTGTTTCCTTGGTCAAGCTCCTTCCATAGTGCTGGTTTTGCGTCTCATAGCTGTCCGAAGACATGTGGTACACCTGAAAGAGGCAAGGAAGGGGCTCCCTATGTATTTTGAACCACCAGTACTTCTGCAGAGCAAGAGACACCTCACAGACAGGCCACAAAACATTCAGTCCTCACAGTCTTTAAGTTTCTTGCAGTGCCCAGCAGTGCACTGTAGTGCTCTCCAAAACTCTCCCTTCAGCCCTTGCGCTCCAAGCTACAGCTTTCTTGTGCTAGGGAAATCCTGGTGGTGACAAAAAGCAATGTACTCATTACAGGGAACTCTTATAAGGCCTTGCAAATCACAACTGAGACCTGAACTATCAGACTCCTATCTGTTACTGCAGCTGTTAAATCAGTAAGACAACAAAACAAAAATTTCAGTGCAATTATTTTGAGTTCTTAAAACTATAAAACTGTTAAGCATAAGAGCAAAACAGTAAGAATTACTGTATGTGACCACCAAGGCCCAGCTCTGTAAGGCATATCCGCAACTGTCAGCAAAAATGAGGCTGCACTAAACAAATGGCAGCAGCCAAGCAAAAGCTGGTTCCAGCATCAACAGCAGTACTTCAGCTCTCATCTGAAAGGAAGGCAACTCACATGAGTACAGTTTTTTCCATATCAGGAATTGTACAAGCTTAAGAACTTAATTCAAAACTGCTTCACATATAGACATATTTTCTCTCACACTAAAATATTTCCATAGTAGAAATGTGAGAGGCAGCAAGGCCCAAGTGTAATTTATGAGAGTGTAGACAATTTTTATTTGCAGAAATTATGGTGTTACCAAGCAGGCAGTTGTCTCTGGCAGGAACTTGGTGCTTGGCACTTGTTCAGACCACCCATCCCTGTGGCATCCACCCCCATCCACTGCCCTGCCCTCCCTTCACTGCTGTAAACAGAGAAGATCCCACTGAAAGAGTCAGGGCACACTGCTGAGGTGCCTGCTCTTCATCCCTCCTCTGGGGCCTTATTCTTGCTGAAGCCAACCAATAAATTCCACAAGAGTGAAACAGTAGCAATAAAAAGGAATGGTACAGGAGCATTAAATAAAGAAAACAGAATTCCCTCTTTTCATTACAGCCCATCACCCCAAATGTCTCTCCCCCATGCAAACAACAATAAATCCAGTTACACAGATCCTCACCTCCTATTTTGCAAAACAGCTGGGAAGAACAGTCTCAAATAGCTCTTATTTTGACAAAAAGATAGAAGTAATTAGCTCATTCCTTGAGGAACTTGAATCACAGTGTGTAGAAACTGATTTTAAGTCATGAACTGAGGGCGCAGTAAACAGTTCTCATTATTCTAAAAACATAAAAAGCTGTAAATCTAAATATTTGAACTCACTCAGCAGGAGAGACACTTCACACTGCTATGATACTTGGAGAAACTGAGGCCTCCATGCCTATGAAATGAAGAAGACCATAGCAGAGATAAGTTATTCTAAAACTACATCTGACAACTGTGATTTTGGTTTCATAAGAACAGTAATTTTTCTCCACTTAGTTTTTGCTGGGTTTTTTTCCAAAGCACAGCATGAAGTACAGCATACAACACAGAAACCCAAAGATTACTTATGTAAACACTTCAGGTACCAAAGTAACCTTCAAAAACATACCAGAAGTTTCAAAACTTTTTAAAGAGATACAAGTTAAAGGCAATTAAATAAAGAATAATACTGCTTAGAAAGAGAATCAAGAGTCTAATGACTACACCTAAATTTTCACTAGCTGTGCCTTCATTTTAAGGATATTAAGCATTCTCCTATAGTTGGACAAGGGGCAGCTTTCTGCAGACATCAGCACTGCAGCAGTACCTGACCAAATCATCTTGTTTACCAGAACCTTATCTCTTCCCATAAGAGCTACAGTTTTTTGTGATACGGGCACTAGCTCAAACATGCTGATTAAGATCTGCAAGCTCATTTTGTTTTCCAGAGAAACCCTGAAGCAGCACATCAGACCCTGCGCTTCTGAACTAGGTTTCCCAAGAAGCTATTCCACCTCTTCTCGTAATTTATATAAAACCATTCCCCAAATATCTTTCTATATAGCTTACAAACTGAGACAGATATGCATGCTACATTAACAGCACATTTTTAACTATACAAAACAGCCAGTGACAATGCACCAAGTCCCAGACCCACAGCATGAATGTAATTTATGTGTATAACAGCCTTGTGCAGTCAGAAGGCCCTCTGTCAGCAAGAGGCTTGGCTGCAGCCAGTGGCATTAAAGGACAGCAGATCTGCATTATCACAAAAACCATCTCTTACCACCACCTTGAGACTCTGCACATCAGCAGGAAGAGACTGGTTGAACACTCCCAGAAAACCTCACTCAAATAGAGATACATTACACCCCGTTCTGAAATCAAGGGAGCTGAAAGCCAAGCTCAAACAGAAACAATCTCGCACTAGCCCTTGCTCCACCCTCACCCACGCATACACAGGGGTGGCTCTGCTGGAGGAGCAGGAAGCTAAAATCAACTTCATATTTGACAAACTTCTTGCTCTACCATGCTTTTGTTCACATGGTCACCACCAATCATCTGCTATTAATCCTTCCCAAAATGACGTTCTGCCTTTGAACCAAGCTTTTTCTGTATCCCTGTTGTTGCAGCTGTCTGTACTAGTCCATTTCTGTCAGAACAACGACAGGTCAGATCTGTAACCTTAACGGCAGACAAGCAATTATCAAGCAGGAAAATCTCATCTCTTATCCACCTGCCACAGCTTGTTATGTGTTTGCTCTGTATCCACTGGCAGGTTTCCTGCAGACTGCAAGACAAAGAAAACTCTGTCTATGAGCTGCAAAACACTGCCTTCCAGAAAGCTCCTGCTTCATCAGCCATTTTTATATATTCTTACTATGTAAGATCAGAGCTGTTCTGGCTCTGCAAGCCAAAGTGCAAAGGCTTTCTCCTTGTGCCTACACGTAGCTCCCACTTATTACATCAGTAGGTCGTGGCCATAGACAGAGATGACAGTATTCTCTGAGATCCATTTGACAAAAGTTCCTTTATTGTTCCCAGACCCGTCTAATATAGAGGGTTTGAATCTCCTGGATGTACACGTGATTCGTTGGGGTCTTAACACACCCCTGATGCATCTGCAATGATGCAGCCAATGATACATCTACACTTAGGGTTCAATGAATTGGCTGGGATCCTTTGTATGTGTTCAAATCCATATTAAGTGACACCCACTCACTTTCCTGCACAAAGGGCTCTGGAATCCAGCAAGCTAACAGGTACAGCTTACAAATAGCTGTAGTAGTGACTCTGTATGGGCAGCACATCAAAAAATCCAGACTGTTAAGGGAAATTATCTTTAGATATTATAAGCCTGCACTTGCCTTTTGTCTCCCTGTGAGGTGTTCAGTCAATGCTGTTCACACACCAAAACAGCTTTTTTTACACTTTTCAATTACAGTTCCTTCTTTTTTGTACCCTTTTTTCCAGTTATAGTTCCTTCATCTGATGTTTCTGGACTAATTGAAACCTTAAATTAAAATAAGAAGTTGGTCCAGCACAATCCTTAAAAAATCACAACCCTTGGAAGGTCTCAGTGAAGATAGAGAGTTTGGAAACCCTGCCTCTTCAGCTTTAGGACATTAAACTGAAGGCAAACAGGTATCAAATGTTATGTAATGTTAATTATGGTAATTCTGTACCAACATCCATGGTGAGGCAGAAAAATGTACACACTCTGTTCAAATACTTACTGTGGCAACTCCCTGACTTCCAGAAAGTACAATTTAAATACATGTTAACAACTATTTGGGGGAGATACTGCTGTGACAAATTAAAATCCCTATTCAGTAACTTGCAGAGCTCTTTCATATCTGCAAAAAATATCTGCTAATCCACATCACTGAAACTGGGAAAAACAATCCCAACCTATTTTGAACAGGCCGTAGAACACCACAGAGCACCTGGAGAGCAAGGATTGACTTGGCAACACGCACAATACGGACCTGTGTGGCATTGACATTCCTATGGCGCCTGGGAAGCAGCTTCCTGTGCAGCTCCCAATACCCATCCCTGCTTCTTTGCATGCCCCATGCAAGGGAAGTTTGGGATCTGATGTCCTAAACAAGGACACGGAGACTCGAGATACATGCTCTGATGCTGAGGCACCCAGACTTCACAGGGCCAAGGGCCAAGCTTCCCACCCCTCAGATTTTTTTCTATAAATACACCTAACAGTCACATACAGGCAGGGGTGAGCAAGTGTTTAGACATCACACAGAAATTTCTTTTTACAACAAGGCACCTCTGCACTCCTGAGAGCATCTGAAGGTCAGTACCCAGCTACTACCAAAGCTGGAGCCACAAGCTGAAAGTGGGAGTAAGCAGGTAAGCAGGATAAGTTGGTAAACTCCAAATCATCTAGGCACATCCAACACCAGCATCGATCCCTCAGCTCTGCAGAGACCTTCCAGGTGTCAGACCAAGACCCACAACCCTGCCTGGGCACCTTCTGCCCGTACCCCACAACTGTCCCAGTATAAATACATGTTTCCTTCATGCTCAAGTAACCCAAGTTTCTCTGCAGGCCCTTCTGCCATGGTGCAAGACTTTAAGAGTTTCAAGAAACCTTATTTTTTCTTTTTCAAAAAGAAAGTAAAGCAAGGATTTGAAGAAAAAAATAACAAAGGGAGAATTTTTGATAAAAAACGCTGTCTTATTTGATAACTCTGCTTTACAGTAAAGCTCTCACATTACCAGTACTGCTGAAAGCATGCCCAGTTATTCAAATCCATTTATTTAAACATCTAATTTTCAAATTTTCACCTTTCTTTAACTTAAATTATTATTGCTTGACTACAGGTGATGAAAGTACACACATCCCTGCTTGCTGTTGCCTTGAAAATCCAGCACAGGAAGGATGCTTCCCTGCTCCCTCATTACCAAGACTGCCCATTTTTCTTCTTTTTTCCTCTGTTCTACTTTGATTGAGTGCACCCCCAAACGCTCTGACAGTACAGTTTTAGTCAAGTCCTTACATAAATAAGTTGTAGAATGAAATTATGTTGACATTTACTCAGTGAAAAAGCAGGCTATTAATCTCCTAAATAAAAGAAATTACAATGCTGCAATTAAATCATGAATCATTTAAAAAATAGCTTAATACATTAATTTTGGACTCCCAGAACTTCCATGAAGCATCTCATTAGAATAAATTTCTTTTATGTAATAGAAGACCACCTGCTCCAGCTTGGAAGATTTTTTTTTTTCAGGGCTTTCAGTTGGTTTCTTTGGGTTAGGGTTTTATTTATTTATCGTTTCATGGATTTTTTGGTTGATTTTCTTTTAGGTTTTGCTTTGCTTTGTCTTCTTGTTTTCTTAAACATCAAAGCTTGAATTAGACTTATAAATGTAAAAACCCCAGTTCTGGTAATTTTTTAGTATAGACGAATCTGAACACTAGGTGCAAGATTTAATACTTTTATGACTTCCCTCCTAAATCTTGTTAGATCTTCCCTCCTAAATCTAATTTTCATAACTGAAAATTACCACAATACTAGAAAGAGTTCATAAAGCCCTCATAAAATAGAGTCAGTTACAGTCAATTTGGAAATACCCTGCAGAATCATGTGCTATAGATTAGAAAATGCTCTTGTAAAACCAGCTTTGGTTATCATACATTACTGCCTGCATGTTCATAAACACAAACAATAGAAGTGAATTACGGATTATACTGGTAAAATTACATAATTACCAGTTTGTGCTTTAAAAAAGTGTTTCAGAAATATTTTGGAGTAAGTGAGATTGCAATTGATGTCCTGGAAACAGAAGAAAATCTCCAGAATCTGGGAACTGTGGATTCCAAAAGGACTGTGAATCTGAAATGACAGCACAGCCCACAGTCTGTGCTTGTACTCAACAGCATGCAGAATGCTCTATATTTAACATTGCCCATGCTGCAAAGAGATTTCTTACCTGTTTGTATGTCTGCTACTGAAACCATATTACAATTTGTATTTTTGCTACTGCAATAGTACCTGAGACTTCCAATTTCTATATAAAGTCTAACTACTTTCATAACAAATCATGTCCACTCTGATAAAATCCCAGAATGATCTGGTTTCAAAGTTCCAATCCCCTGCCATTGGCACGGACATGTTTCACTAAAGTAGGTTGCTCCATCTCCGGTCCAACCTGGCCTTGAACACTTCCAGGGGCATCTGTTAGAGAAAGGAACTTCTCCACTAAGTACAGAATTGCGTTTTTAAACAATGTTATTTTTAAAATTGTGCTTTCTAAATGTGCTTCCATGCATTTATTCTGTCTATTCAATGTGTTAAGATAAACACAGCTCAAATGCCAGAATTGTGTACATAAACTGATGCTTAGCTAGACCGGAAACTCCTATTTTTAAGGACACACCATCCATATTTTATATATGAACAGATGACTGCTTGTTTACCAATGCATAAGAAAAAGCTGTTTCAATAGCCTTTTGGGTAAAAATACACTGTAAATAGATTTTGAGGTAAAACCCCCACCTATAACACTTTTTTTGCTCGTATCTCTTCATGACAACTTATACTACGGGTGCTTTAGAAAAAGCAAAGCTACATTCTCTGTTTTTCCTGGCCCTCTCCTTCTTGGTCTTGTAAAAATTTACCACACAAGCCCACCTCTCTGGTAAAAAAAACACTCAATGGAGAGATTAAAACCAAACCCCCGTACTTCCTTGTTACATCATGTTTTGTCCAGTAAACAGTAACAAGCTTCATCCACCATGTGAGCTGTTATGGGAAGTACATATCCACGTAGTTAGTATGGCCAGAATGTTGCAAAAATAAAGCAAGCAGACAAGCCATAATCAAGAGGCAGAGAACATGCCTTGTGAATTCAGACTTTGCCAAGTGCTGTGTGAGGGCAGAAGGAACCTTTTCAATTCTCTTCGGAAAACAACTTCCAACACACAATTGGGTGCCAAATGCAAAAATCCAAATCTCATCTAGTTAAACACTGAATGGAAAACTGTACTACTTGGGAGAGTCATCATTATACATCCAGTCTGAATTTGGGTATTGAAAAAAAATCTGCAACCGGACAAAGACACAAATAAGTGACAATGTTAGAAACAATAGTCACAAGCATACCACAGAAGCAATCAATCATTCCTTTTGCACTGTCACAAAACAAAGGACATGAAGCATTGTTTTATAAATGAGATAAGAAAGGTTACATAATAACATCAGCCAAATCCAAAGCTATAACCTCAACCTTCCTTTTCCATCCAAACTGTTTCGCTGTTTTTTTACTTAACTTCCACATTCTTGCTCATAGGCTTATGTAATTACTACTCATGACCACTACAATTTATATAGCAGCTTATCTCTAGGCAGATTTAAGGACTGGGAGGCTGGGCAGTTCTGCACAAAACATTGAGATATTAGAATTACCTTGAACAATAACACAGCGCAATCTGGCTGCTGTTGCTATTAAACAGCGAAGACAAAGCTTATCAAAGTCTCCAGCCATTTATGCATGTTGATGCAGAGCTTGAGGAGCTCTGGCTTTGTGTGTGAGAAGAAAAACATAAATCTCACATCAAAAAGAAAACTATTCCTGTACCTATCATTGCAGAAAAAACTACTTTTGAATTCCACCAGGAGCTCAGGAACACATTTCTCTTACTGAGCCACAGATGTTCCATACAGCTTTTCTTCACATGGAAGTTTTAAAGTAGCCAACACACACATATTCACTCTTAGTATTTCTAAGAGTACTGAGAGTTAATTGGGATGTCTGCATGCCCACCTAACCTTCCTCTGACAGCTGCTCCTTGAGTGTGTAAATATCAAAAGAAGTTTCCTTTTGATGGAAAACTTTTTAAAATGCAAAACATAAGGAGCTGTTCACAGCTATATGCATCACCTCTGAGAGGTTACTTACTCTTCCCTAAGAGTAAGTAAGAAAAATTATGTAAAATTATTTTTATTTAAAAACAGAGTATCAAGATGAAAACTGAGGATACAGCTCATTATTAAATTATTAGAAAGACTGGTTCAGTATGTAAATCTCTGATATAAGCCTGAAAGAAAACAAACACACAAAAATCCTCCTAATAATTTTAACTATCTGTTGTGGTGGTGAAGAATTAATTGCAACTATATTCAGTTTTAAATACCCAGCCCCTTTCTTATATACATATACAGTGCTCAGGTTGCAAATAGCTTGCCCTAATGGACACAGCCAAGTTAAATAATTGTTTCGAATCAGAGCAGTGCTTTGGAACAGATTTCACACAACACTTGATACCAGCACTACCAAGACATTCAAGTAACACAGTATTTATGTGAAACTCAAGAGGACTGTTGTTTGCTAAGAAAACCGACTGCTGTACCTGGTGTGGGACAAGAGGCCTGAGCATAAACTGAAAGTGAAGACAAAACAAGTTCTTACCCTCATTCCAAGAACCAAAAAGCCAATCTCTTCCATCAGCGGGTACTTGCTGACCTGCTGCTGTATCTTCTCCGCTGAAGCATAAGGATCGTAACTTTTCTGACCTATTTTTACATCCATTATGCAGGGCTTATTAAACTTACGGGTCACATCTTCCAGTTTTAGGTATGTATCTGTCAAAAAAATCAAAACTTTTGTTAACGGTGGGTCAAAGCAAAATCATTACATAGCTTCTGCTGAGCACCTGAGGAGGAATGTGAATAGTTTAAGGCTTAACGTCACATGAGTTCTTTAAGAGTCAAATTTGTCTCTGAAGGCAGACTAAATCATGGTCACTGACACCCACAAATTCTATTGCTATGAAGATCTAAATGCCTTCTTGTTTAAAAAATTGTATACAATTAACATGAGTTAACCTAGTATTCAAATTCAAATTATTGCCCAGATAAAATCCATTAATAACTTTTATTAAGTCATTAATGTATTACAAAGAACATTGCTAACCACATACAAATGCATGTTTTGCAACTGTGTGGCTGGTTTTGCAATTCAGATGGTCTCTTGTGTCATTTTAAAAATGGAGCAAACATTTCAGTCCTAGCCTTCAGGGGCTGAAGTGCAGCTCATTTTGCTTCTTTTTATCCCACTCCCATCTGCATTCATTTCTCACTGCACACTTTCTGGAGAAAAGGCTCTTGAAATCCTAAGCTGCCTTTCATCCATTTCTAACAGTTCCTTTGGGAGGGTGGTTGGACCAAGAAATCCCAAAAATACTTGGAGTGCCTGAAGATTTAAAGGAGTATCTAAAACCTGATTTAAATAATCAGCATGACCCCCACACTCACTATCAGAACACAACACGGATATGGACTTCAGTACCTGCCCAGCTCCCAGCCAACTCTGCTTGAGAGACACCTGCATCCAACTCCAGTCCTTGCCAGGACATGGCATAATCAAGTCAACACACAGCCTCAACACCAGTCTCATTCTTCACATGTACTTTGTAAATCCACCTGTCACCAGGCACAAACTTCAAGTCTAGTTTTCTTTCCAGTACAGCCTATTCCTTAGATGGATTTCTTTGGCTTTAATGCAGTCCGAATACAAAAAGAAGTGTATTATACCCCATTCCTGCAGCATGATCTAAAATGGGATTGTGAGAGAAAGCAAAACTAGTTCAAGTTTAAAAAGAGGCACGAAGTGCCTTGTTTGAAACCTTTATAGACAGGTAACAAACCAGTCTGAATCAAGATAAAGCGAACAAGCAACATTTCATTTACACTTAAGTATAAACACTTTTTTAAGGAAAAGAAATGAAAGGGACTTTTACTACTTTAAGCCCTACTGAGAGCTTCAGTTTTCACACTATCATGATCAAATGTCTTAATTTCTCAAAAAGTATGAATGTATTTAACTTAAACAGGTTTGATTTAATCCTATTTAGATGCCCGCTTTCTGTATGAATGGAACTAGGCATCTTGTTAATGTAGTCATTTTCAGGAAAACATGTCCAACCAATACACTAATAAAAAAACCCAAAAAACCACAAAACTACTCTTCCACTAACTCACTTCACCAGCTTTCAATGTCTTTTGGGCTACAGGATCAATCTAGCTACAGCAAAAAGAGTTTTGTTATAGGCTAGCTCACCCGCTAACTACAACTGCAGGAATAAACCCAAGCTGAAATAACTCACAGTTAACTTTGAGGAGCCCTAGGCAGCCAACATATTTGATATTTGCCCACTGAATATCCCCAAAGGAGAAGCAGGACAAATACTTTCCCTACCAGGCAGCATATTCTGTATCAACTGAACTGCAGGTGCTACTTTTACTCTTCAAAGTTGTTATACAGAGGTCTGATACAGTCAGATATTAGCACAGCTTTTGTAGGATGTCGAGAAACCACTACCAATACCTGGGGAGTCCATAAAATCTGTTAACTATCTCTTACTAAGCCAAAAATTGTAAAAGTCGAAGTGTCATCCTTCTGACTCCTTTTGCATATTACAGAAATCACTGCAATCAACAGATTTGTGTCATCACTCTAAAACAACACAGAAAATAACTAAATAAAGTTCAAGGTTTTCAGTACATAGCTCTCAAAAGCAAAGAGCCAGAGGTTTACATGGGAGGTGAGGAAAGACAGTAAATGCAAAAAATCTCAGAAAAGGACTGCAGTCCTTCACCACCAATTACCAAAATGTTTTGAAGCATGCTGTGAGCACTCCAGAATCAAACTGTTAAAAATAAAAAAGTAATACAAATTGTTTAGATGCAATGTTTTCATCAGACCTAAAATAAGTAGTATAAAACATCTCTTTCCATAGGTACCCAGGGGTCTCTGTTGTCCTCTACTGCACCGATCTAATTCCTGCTTTTTAACCATACAGCACCAACATTCAGCACCTCCCAAATACTTACAAGTCCTAAATATCTGTCACTTCGTTGTTCCCCGTCCTGCTTCAGATTTCTTAAACTAGACTATCTTACCAACCTCCTAAAAATGTAACAATAACTTTTTTTTTTTAAATTAAGCATTACATTACCTTTGTAGATAACACCAACCCTGGGAAATACTAACTATTTCGCAAAGCCTGTAAATTATCCAGAAATTTCTCGTCTCTCTCACACTTCCTGGAATTAAATCTTTCTTGTTAGCTAACCGCTAGCTCAGAATCAGGCCTGTTATTAATACACATCTCTCTTCTCACAAAGCTGTCTGGCGTTGCTGGGAGAGCAATGCCACCCAGATAAAGCACCATTCCAAGTTACTTTTTCTCATTATTGCTTCAAACAAATTGATCAATAGTTTGCACTCAGTTTTTCTTGGCATTGTTTGATGCTTATTTGCACTGTATTCAATAGTCTAATGAAACAGCTCCTAAACCCACAATATTGGTACATACATAATAACCTTCACTTCCAGCAGTTACCCCTATGATACCTCCAAGCACTGAGACTAAGACAAACAAAGTTAAGCCTCAGATAGGTATCAACTGCTCTCTATTTTCAAGTCTGTTACTGCAAATCTCTGAAGCTCTGACCACAAGTGTCCTTCTCAAGGGCATTAGTGAGTCTGCACCTCAGCCCAGGTAACTGGTGCTCTCCTCCCTTGGTTAAACAGAAACCTGCAGGTTTTTCAAGAATTCAGACTTCTAAAATTATTACATAGTGCCCTGCTAATCCAGTCTGCTTCAGGAAATTATGCATTTGCCATCTAAAACTAGATTAAATTAGCAACTCCCACGGAGAGAGTAATTCATAAAGATTTTTATATTAAAACTTGCATTGCTAGATAGTCTCGGCCATACATTTCAAGGATTTAAATAAATCATTCATCAGAGACTTGCCCTGTCCTTTTCTATTTACAGGATGGCAAGAAGGTGTGGCTTGACACAAAGTATTTACATATTTTTTACAATCCCAAAGGAGATAAACTAAAAGACCACCTAAATTCAGGAAGTATCCATGGCATGAACCACTGCAGACTTCAGCACAGACATGCCAGTGCATTCAGTCCTCACTGAAGACAGAAGAGCAAATCACTTGAGGCATCTGATTCCTTTCCATAACTTAGGAGACATCTCTCAAAACATAGGAATAAGCAAGGAAGAGCCTCAATTGCCCGCAACAACAAAGGAAGAAAAGAAAGGTTTGAAGCTGGGCTATAAGTATCTCTTCTGTTCTCAGGCTAGGCAACAAAATTAGGTAACAGTATGAAATGAGCAACAGTGAAGTTACTTTAAAAAGTACAGGCAACAACTAGGCAGCCACACTCAGAAAATCCAGCAGCAGATGGCTTCTACATCTTTATAGCAACTTTTCCACTGCTTTGTGAATAAACTCCAAATACCCACAATGCCAGTGAATTTAAATTTCAAATCCAACGTATTTTAGATGAGCTTAGGAAAACAGCATCCCACCTCTACCTCCCTTTCCTTTGCAGTAGCACTGGGTATGTGATTTCAGTAGAACGGGAGTTATTTTACAAATTGTATTGATACTGGGAGTCCATCTTTTCTGTCACATTGCCTATATTCTCATTTACACTTCACACATTTCATCCCTGTCAGCTAGCAATTTCATCTACTTACCTATTTTTCCAGTATAGAATGCTGATGCTTCTCCCTAAATATTTCTCTAAGGAAATAAATTATGTTCTTCACCTTACAAACTGCAGTTTCTGCTTACCTGTCACATGGAAACTCAGAGATGGTCACAAATCAAGTTGAGAGTGGACTAAGTTTTGTTTTTTGTAGAAGTCACCTATCACCAATATAGTAATGATAGGAAATTACTGGATTCACTACTACTGGGTTATACAGAGCTGTGATCCCAGAGCCTGCAGAGCAGTGATTGCCAAGGGAAAGGTCAGGCTTCCAATGTCAAGACTGCAGCAAACCTACAAATAGATCTTCAATCTACATTTAAGAACAAGATACACATACACTCTGTTAAGCTCCATCATCTCCAGCAACTTTGATTCCTATCAAGACTATACAAAGCTCATTAATACTACAGACAACAGAGTTGGCAGTGCAGTGTTTTGGTCGAACTGTCGCCACAGCTTTCTATGAAGAGGACGCATGACAGTGCACAGCCTTTTCAAGACACAAAACAAACAAAATCAAAAGTTTCTTCTCCTTTAAACAGTTATTCCTACTGTCTATGTCTGAATGACTGGCAGCAACCTTCCAAAATCCAGCCCCATGGTGCACAGTGTTTCTGAATCCCCAAAGCAAATGAGTAATGTGTTGTATGTGTAATGTGTCTCTTGGTTAGACCACATATTTTCACATCTTAAGATCATACTGCAAACAGAAGAAAATTATTTGCAATTAAGAGGGAACATTAAGTGAACTCCGCGACACATTATATTGTGAGGGAAGGAAAAAGATAACTCTTGTAGAGCTATTTGAGTTAGTGCCAAACAGGAAAGCATGAAGGTAAATCTGAGCTAAGAAACTGCTGATACTACCAAAATCTTCCTTTCATTTTTTCCTGTAGATATTACACCATGTCTTTGGATACTGTCTTACTACTTCTTCGGAAAACAAGTCTATCAGCATAAGCATAAGCAAAAGAAGACAGAGTTATTTTAAAGGAGCATGACATCTAGTTTGGTGCCCACATATTCAAACAGACTTCAAGGCATCCTTTTGTTTCTCTGTGTTCCAGAAGCTCCATTTCCCCAGTGTGAATTAGGAAAGTCCCCAGAAGAAAAACTAGTTTCTAATACAACAATATCTATTTTCTCTTGAAGTGACAATCTTCCAATTGTTATAGCAAAACACCCTTTTCTTCTTGACTCTTAATGTCATACAAACACAAATTTTAAGACACTAGATCTTCATTCAAACAAGCAGAGGATGGCAAGCGGAACTCCCCACCATGGTACCTCCTTAAATAAGCGCATTGGGCAGTAAGGTACAGTGATGGGATCCAACCTCTGGAGAAACAGCAGCAGATTCTAGTTTGAATGCTTCCTCAGCCCCAGAGTATGCATCTTTCCTTCCTTCCACACCCACAAAGTGCTTCTTGCCTTGATTGCCTGGCTGGATACAACCATACAACTAGCTCACTCCTCCACCATGACCCCACCCAGAGCAGGAGCTCTGGAGCAAGGTGCATCAGGCACAGCTACTCAGGAAACCTTTGCTGCACAAACAGCCACACCCCATCTCTCCTGGGAGGAAGACTCCAAAGACCTAATCCAGCCACAAGACTGAAAACTGGAACAAATTATTAGAGGGAACGTCAGCAGATTCCAAAACAAGTCCAAAAAAACCCTAAGGAGCTCACAACTGCCAAAAACTAGTATCCAGAAAATGTTTCCAGGAGGTTTGGATTAAGAGATAAAATTAGAACAGTACCATTTGGTGCAGTAGGTGGTGACCAGACACCAAAGTATTTTGGCAGATATTCCCGCAGCTCCAGAAGAATGCTGTCGCAACAGTCAGAGTCATAGACCTGAAATAAAATATGGAGGGTTGGAGAGACCATCATTTTAAACATTCATTTTTGCTGGTGGGGGAGTGAACAAGTAACTGCATGGTATTTGGTAGCCGGCTGGGGCTAAACCATGACAACTTCCAATCGTCCTGTAATTATACTTTCTTACAGACTTTTTTTTCTTAAGTCTAATATACTTACCTTACATTTAAAAAACATGCAGGATGAAGATGATAATTATCACAGTCCAACATAATGAGTAGCATCCTTTCTTTCAAATTTTAAAGTGGCAAGAATGCATCAACCTTAAGCACAATTTATGGCTTAACATGAATAAAAATCTAAACTGTAATGGTTAACTTCAAAGCCTAGCTATTGAAAAATATGATCTCACATTTGCATTCCAGACTGTATAGGATTAGTGCATCATATTATATACCTAAATATTTTATATCTGGTAAAGTACAGAAGCTCAGACTAGATAGCATTTTCTCATCTTCTCCAAGACAATTCATGCTTGTAGCTACATCACACAGACTATGTGCAATTCAAATATATTTCTTTTCATTTGCTTTAACACTTTCAACATTTTTTTTCAACTTCTGTAGTAAAAACAGCAACAGTTTGGAAACAGCAGCAGGCTTATATTCCTGGAGGAACAACTCTTTGCAGTTAAAATCAACCTTTGGATACTATCTGTTATGGAATCGCATAACTGTTACCAGTTTGCAGCATTGCTAAGAGGGTTTCAAAACCATTCCCTTGCCCAGATTCCCCCCATTCCACCAAAGATGCAGTTCCAGACATAGGGGATTGCCTACACCATGCTTCCACATGCTTTGTAGACCAAATGATCTATATACACACCAGTACAGGTTACAATGATTGTTACTGCATTTCGGAACTATCTCATCCCACTCCCCATAGAGATCTCCCAGTTGTGCTGCCAGAGTGGTGTCCTTCCCCTCAGCCATACCATGGCGACACAGCAGTACCCATGGATGCTGCACAGTGACTGAGGCATGGTTGGTTCTGCTGTCACTGCAGCGCAGCCAAAGCCCACTGCAAAGCTGGCAGCAAGGTAAAAAAATGTTAGGTGTTAACAGCTCTGCAGACTTGGCTCAGCTCATTGTGCTAGGCCGCATTTAACTACAGTGGGGGATACCTGGCAATAGCAACCACAAAGGGGAGGTAATGCAAAATATATGCCTGTAGTGTTGTTATGTTAATACAGCTAGGGAGAAAAAAAGATACAGATCTGAAGTGCAGATGCTATTTTAGAGCATCGAGGCAAGCCTTGGCTATCCTCACCAGTGCCAGTAACTCAAGACAGCACCTCATGCAGCAGCAGCGTTAAAATTAGTTAATGTGAGTTTGTCCTAAATTTAGTCCTCACTGCAAAAATCTCAAACTAAGTAAACTCAAATCACCAGCGTGCTTCTAACAGAAGGACTCCTCTACAGCTAATGCAGGGCTTGCACTAGCCACAGTTCTGACACCCTCACTGTTAGTGGGCAGTTATCAACAGCATGATATACCCATGCTGACTGTATGCTAAGGCATTGAATTTGACACATTCCTTTAACCAACTGATGGTATAGGCCCCATTTAAAAGATCCAAAGAGAAGGGGCAGAATCCTGAGAGCTCAAACCACACAGATGTGCACAGTGTATTGCAAAACTCTAGGGTACACCCAATACCACACCCTCTGCCACTACTGTCGATATCTTAAGTATAGTGAAATTGCTGGGTGTGTATCTTTTAAGTCACAGCGTCACATCAAAGGGCACTGATCTCTTTTCACTAGTCATGGTTTGACAAGCTGGCCTGACCACTGAGGATGACACACATAATTGTATGTCTAAGTCCAGTTTCCCTCCATGTTAGCACAAGCTGGTATGCTGGTACATTGTGCGCTAAGAAAAAAACTTGCTTGTCCCTGTGATCTGTGTATTTATGCAACGTTTCTTCACGGAGCCTCAGGGGTTGCCAGCAGAGGACACTGCTTTCTCCAGAAGACTGCAAATGTACCTTGATCTTACTCATTTCAAGGAAGAAAAGAAGAAGCTATAGATGGAAGAGAGGGGAAGATTAGCAGCAGGCAGATGCTGAGGCACAGACTTCATCACTGCTCTCTTTGATAATAGTTCAGTGTTGCTCACTGTACAGACAGCAATTTCTGGGTCAGCACTCCAAGTATTGACTGGTGCAATTAATTTGTGCTGTATACAAGCAGTACAAACACAATTTTTGTTTACTGTGGTAGTTTATGATCACAACACCTTACATCCAAGGCAGGGCACTCCACTGCTCCCAGCACTAGCACTCTTTTCCCAGATGAGTTTGAGGAGATCTGAGAGGCAGAAATCATTGCACCGTTACAAGGGCACAAGTGCATGTATGTACACCAGGACCAAGAGGAGAGCAATGGAAACCAAAAGTGCAACAGACAATAAGGAGAAACACTGAATGCAACTAAAAAATAACAACTAATTTACTTAATTTATTAGCAAAAGATTCCGAGAAAGTGAAATGTCAGGAGACCGCTTTGATTTTGTTGAGACTGGACCCTTGACTTACTTTTTATCACCAAGATTAGGCAATGAAACTTTGCAACTTAGCTAGTAATTATGAGTATGTTCCTGTGTATTTCAAATAGCAGGATACAACAAAGATACTCAGATATTTTATAATGGGGTGTAATAGCCCAAAGTCAAGACCAAATGGGCAAAAGAGCTCCAGAAGTAGTATCTTCCAAGTAGTCTATTCCTCAATAGCCTGATATAAAACATTTTATATGGAGACAGAACTCCCAATAATGCATTTTTTCAGTGTCACTACTTTGACATAACAGACCTAACGGCATTACTTCTGTCTCTCAAGAAGTTATCTTGCTTATAGAACCAGTAAGAAACTCCCCTCATAAGCTGGACATAACATATACAAGGCACTTATTTGACCTTAATACAGATCTCAGTCTTAGCCTGTAATGTATTTGCATGTCAAACAAGAACAAGCACTCAATTAATAAAGAACAGAGGAAGTCACTTGGTGTGGGCAAAGCAACAAAACCAGGTATTTCAGGAATTATGCTCATTCCTATGCAGGACAGAACCACTTCTGCTCATTAGAATGAGGCCTCATAAGCAGTACACGTGTCAAAGGCACTTCTTCTCATTCCATACAACTTGGTAGCAAGCCACAGAACACCAAATATAAATGTAAAATTACACAGGGAATATACCATGCACCTCATGCCCCAAAAGGTATTGATACCAATACTGCTGGAAGATTAATGGAAAATGCAGGTTATTACTTACCTCAGGAAAACCTTAATAAAAAAATTTGATTTTTACTTACATCAGCAATATTCTAATTTTACTTCAAGAAACAGTGCTTTTTTATGTAACAGTAGAGATCCATCTCTCCAGCAAACACTGACAAATACAAGCAATTTCTGTGTTAGCGTATATAACGTCTTTATCCAATAAATCAAGAAATGCAAAACAACACTATGTCAGCTCAGCCTGGGGAGTTATCCCTTCTACATATTACAGGCTATATTCATCCAATAGCACAGACTGGAGACATAAAACATTTCCAGAAAATCAAGTAAATATGATGCTGACATTTGGAGGGCTCACAACATGACCATTACAAATTACAGTCACTAACTCATAGGAGGAATATGCTCCAGGTATGTCCTGTGGCAGCTCAGATAATCTAATAGAAACCATGAAGTCATAATTTCCAGTCATGCAGGATTTTTTCATTCTGAGGCTTATTTATCATCTCTAAGTTTTTAATCCAAAGTACACTCTGGGGTTTCTTGTAACAGATTCATCTGATTTTAATGCAAACAGGGGCTGCTTAGGACAATCGGAATGTTCCTTTCCTTATTTAAAACACGACATTCAGAGTTTTTTTTCTAAAGACTAGATAATGACCTAAATGACAGAGGGAGGGTAAAACAAGTGTATAAATTTCAACAGGAAACCAGTTGTGGTAGTACAGATCTGTCTTCAAATGTCCCGATGAAAAAATACCACTTTGACAGAAAAGTAACCTAAAGAGAACCTTCTAAAGCACATTCAAGAGTAAGTTTAAAAGAACATGTATTTTAAAGCTATTTGAGTAGGAAACTTTAAATGTCTGAGTGGGCATATCAGTCTGAAGCATCACCTTTATTTGTTGCCAGCTATCATAAACTGTCCCTAAAGGCAGCAGCACTACAGCCTTCAGAGTCTCAGGATACACAGCCAGCTGCCAACATCAGGCAGAGAATTCACTGTCTACTGTGCGATTTGAGACTTATTTTTAGCACTTAATACAGCTAAGTCATGCACTTAAATTAGCAAATGAAAGATTTAAAGATGCTAGGGCACCCTTAACTCCCTCTTCCATTGGGTATGTATGATATCACAGACTTCAATTACCTGAGCACACAGTGCATTCCCCTCCGGACTCTTACATCAGCCAGTTACACCAGACAAGTGCAAGGGTCAAAAAACTGAGGTTCAAACAGCAGCTGTGATTTTAGCAATTCATATCTGCTTAGTTCTATAATTCAGACAGCCCTGGCTTTTTTTAAGTAGTACCATCATGGTTTGAGTTGTGTGTCCACAGAACCTGTTTCCACAAAATGACTGGCATTGAGCCAGCTCTGCTTATATTCAAAATCTCATACCACAATAACTTCAGAAGTTAAATATTTGTGAGTGTTGTTCCACTAAATGCTATTATACCAAATTCCTTAATTTACTATCTAATATGCAGCCATATTAATGAGATTGCAATCATTTTCACTGAAAATACATATAGAAAGAAATAGTGTTTAAAACTAATGAGGATCTATTCCCACAATCTGATCATAGAAATGGATTTTCAAGTAAAGATGGTACACACTTTTGACAAAGTCAAAAGTCTTTCAGGAGTCAGGAAAAAAAGCCAAACACATAGTAAGGGGCTGGCCATCTTACCTTCCAAAAAATGAATGCTGTGAAAATAAGCCTCAAAAATCTCACAAAGAGACACTTATTTGGCCATGGTATCAACAAGTTAAACTCTAATAATGCCAAAAAAACAGCAGGTCTTATTTCATCCACTTTCACATTTTACATAATCCAATTTTGGCTTGACCCTAGCAAGATTTGAAACCCCAGGCATGGAAACATTTTTAGAAGAGATAAAGCAAACATTAACCCGTTTTGAGGGTGTAGTAGAGCTTCAAATCTTCAGCAGCCAAGAGAACCACCCAAAAGGCTGCGGTCAGGCACATCCACCAGCAGCAACACTAAATAAATACTATAGCACTAAACAAATACTAGTACACAGGCAGCATATGCAGCAAGTTACTCCGAAACCATTAAAAACAAGTTGGGTATAGATAGATCCTCCAGTCCTTCTTTCTTTCCAATAACAACTTACTACAGAGGCAAGGCAGTAAAGGATTTTGAAAAACAGGCATTTGGCCATACCCCATCACAACTAAAAAAGGGTTCACAGAACAGCAAACTCCCATCTAATCTTTCATTCCACAAGATTCCTGGGCAACAAAAGATTAACAACAAACCAAGTTTAAGTTGCTTACCCTACTCACACTTCCCTACAATTTCTGCAAGTCACCCCACTGAGCACGGAGGAGGGTAGCGGACATATAAGAGCCTTCTTCGTTGCAAAATCAGAGATCATATTTCATCACCAATCTCTTTCCTTAGAACTGAGCTTTCTCTTGCCCTTCAGCCTCTCCCATGTTCACAACTCACTAGCACAGTCAGGTATTATGTTCAGCCTCAACTGCATAGGAGCTGGAGTCTTCAATGAACTTGAGAGCACTCTGAAGTCAAAGACAATTCTTAAAGATATTCAGGAGAATGCAGGGGTTGTTACCCTCACAAACACCTATTAAGCAGCCTCTTAAACAGGTTATGAGACTTGAATGGTCAAAAAATACACAGCAAATTGCAAATCAAGGTCTCTACTCCATAATTTAACCAGAATTCAGTTCAGTTATGTCAACATGCATGTACAGCAAACTGGAGCAGAATTCACATTAGGTACTCTCCACTAGAGGCCAAAATAAAGAGAACATAAACTAAAAAAATGATTAAGACATACTACTATCGATCATCTGGTAAGGAACTTTGAATTTTAACACACTAAACATTTCTCACGTTCTCATTTTTCCTTTCTTCTTTGACAACACATTCACAGCTGGAGAGATGCTGACCTGAAGTTGCCCATTGCAAAACTCAAGCTACCAGCAGGCAGGGAGATCCAGTGAATTTCAAGGCAGAAAGTCAAATACAACTCCCTAGCAGAAGTACAGTACAACCAGTTTTCTCATCTATGTTCACAACTACTGTGTCAAAAGGCAGCTCTGTTACTGCAATGCACTATGTACTGCAACATGAATATTGCTTGGGATTCTGAGGGAAAACACAAAGCTGGTCAGAAATCACCACCACATCCAGGCTCACAGACCCAAAAGTGAGTTAGGCAAAGCGAACAGCCAGAGTGTTTTAATACAAACTCTCTGCTCCAAGAATAATTTTTTTAAGCAGCTCCAACTATTCAAGCTTAAATTATCACTGAAATTACTGAAAGTGGAATGCTAGAATAATACAACAAAAGGGAAAAGTGGCTAGTATGGCTGTCCACTTTCTGAGAACATTTAGCCTTACTCTTTTTCCTTTCCCAGAAAGCAATCAGGTCCCAGCTGAATATTTACACAGAGGAGTGGGAGAGAACAAGAGTTGGAAGGAATCCTGAAGCACTTACACTTAAATAAGCAAAATTTAATTTTACATTTCAAAGAGACAGAAATGGGAACCAAATCCTGACAGACATATGCCTTCTTCTTCCTAAGACTGCAAGAGGCAGCTGTTATTTGAAGCCATGACATGGCAACACCACTAGAACCAGTTATGACAATTCTGATGTACAGCAAACAGGGTGGAAAATAAATGTATCCACTGGAAGCTGTCCATGCTGCAGGAGCCCACAGAAGGAATGCACCGCAGCAACTACCATGATGGGGCAGACTGATGGTAGGTTCAGTCACTCAGAGACAGCACTACCACAGTCCTACACACATTTCCATGCCCTCCCCAGTAGCAGTGACAGCATACACCTGGTCCCACAGCATCCTGAGCACTTTAAACTGGCTAACAGTCCATGTGCCAGGCCAAGGCATTCCATTTTAACTGCCATTTATAGAACTGCAGAATCAAAGGATGTTAAGAGTTGGAAAGAACTCAAAGATGATGCAGTCCCAAACCCCCTGCCATAGGCAGGGACACCTTCCACCAGATCAGGTTGCTCAAGGCATTGTCCAATCTGTCCTTGAACACTGCCAGGTTTGGGAAAGCCACAACCTCCCTAGGCAACCTGTTCTTGATGCAGGGTGTGTCTCCAGTTACCTTGATGCCTCTTGAGATACTGGAAGGTGCTGGGAGGTCTCCACACAACCTTATCTTCTACAGGCTGAACAGCCCCAAGTCTCTCAACCTGTCTTCATATGGAAGGTGTTCCAGTTCCCTCAGAACTTCATAGCCTTCTCTGGACCTGATCCAACAGTTCCATGTCCTTATGTTGGGGACACCAGAACTGTGTGCAGCACTCCAGGTGAGGAGAGAGCAGAGAGCAGAGCAGAGGGGGAGAATCCCCTCCCTCAACCTGCTGGCCACTCTCCCTTGGATGCAGTCTAGGATTCCATTGGCTTTCTGGGCTGGGAGCACTCAGTGCCAGTTCATGGCGAGTTTTTCAACAACCATCATCCCCAAGTCCCTCTCCCAGGGCTGCTCTCAATCCCTTCTCCATCCAAGCTGTCAGTGCCAGAACCCTGTACTTCTCTTTGTTGAGTTTCATGAGGTTTCTATCAGCCTACTTCTCAAGCCTGTCAAGGTTCCCCAGGATGGCATCCCTTCCCTCAAGTATGGCATCAGCAACAATATTCTCATATTACAAGCCTGTTTGGGTTTTCTTAATCTGGAAACTAGAATTCTTCTTGGAGACTGAATTTATTTTGTTTTTCTTTCAAGTAGGCAACCTACACTTTCCTCAATCTCATTCTGTCAGCTCACTGATCATATCTTACTTTTAAATGAACTTAAAATGAACAAAGTATTTTCTGTGTAACACCAACACATATTAATAAGTTGATCCATATTCTGAAACATTCATAACTGAAATCTAAACAGTATTTGATCCAGGCTGAAAAAACACTTGCACGACCCTACAGCAGAGCAGGAGCGCTTTGCTGGGTCTTAATCCAATTTAACATACCGTGCACTTTACAACTATGAATTTTCACTTTATTTTCAACCAGATCTACTCTTGGTAAGGAATCTTCCTCAAAATCAGACTGCTGAGAGAATCAGATTTTTTTCCTTCTTATTTGCATAGAATATAGACTACTCAGCCTGCTCCCAACTCCACCCAGTAGTTCCACAATTGCATTAAATTGCAATAATGGCCTTTTACTGTCTCCCTTTTTAAAGGGTTTCTTAGATATATTAAAATGGGCTGTAGTTTATTCTGTGATACACAATCCTCAAAGAGCATGGGAAACGCTCACCAGACCCTTCTAAGTTAACTTTCTACTATGTGATGTGTTTCTTCCAAACTTGTTTTTGATGCAGAATGCAAGAACCACAAAAATCTGCCATATTTTCCAAGTCCTACTGTCCAGTCATTTAATACTGAAGTACAAAAAAGGTATTTATAGAACCGTAGTAGGAACTCAGCAGATTCTTACAGCTACACTTCATCCTTCATGTCTCTTCGACAACTCCTCATGCGAAAAAATATCTGAATACCAGCTGTGCCAATATTTCACAACTTTGTCAAAAAGACATTTTCTTCTCATTAGTTAAGAATTACTATGTGTCCTTCTTCACATATGCCCAGGCTCATGGTTCAGAGGCAACTTCATGTGCTGGTTTGCTCATTTCCCCAGCAAAACAGGATCCCTTCTAGACAATTCCTCAGCAGAGGAATAATGCCGAGGGCAGGAATGAACTGCATCAGAACATGCTCACTATGTTTGTCAACAGGTAATTTGTACACTTCAGTACCAGCATCCCTGCTGTCAATGCGGCAGATCCAGACATACTAGAATGAGGCACAGCCAAAGATCCTTTTGAGCTACAGCTCCAAGTACAGTAGTAATGAAAGGCAAGGACAAGGCATTGCATCTCCAAAATAAGATGTTAAGAAAACCAGGCATCCTGTACTTTTGTCCATACAGGACTGAAAATCAAAACCTTAGCCAGAGATGTGATCACAGGATAAGGATATTTTAGCACAAAACAGCAGCACAATGGCCATCATCCACTCCTTTTTCAGCCAAGGATAATCATCCAAACCAAGAGTACAAAAGCACTTAACTGAGCTTACGAAATAGGATAACTTATCCTGAAACAAGACATACTTTGCCTCCCCAATCCCTTTCCCTTCCTGTCAGTAGCAGAGAACAGTTTATGGAACACAGGCTGCCTTATCATGATTTATGCTATATAGGCTTAAAGTGAGCTGAACCTTATGAGTCAGTTCTTGCAATTCTGTGCAAATTCAGGCCAAAACCCATCTTTCAGACTGTTGGCTTCATTTTATGCCATGGAAAGGGGGAGAAATCACCACAAGTCTTCTGCACTGCCTGAACGTGCTGGAATACTAATTAAAATTAGTAAGGAAAAAAGCAAGCATCAAGCAGGAATGAAAAGACATAGCCCAGGAGCTGCAGCAGGTTATTGAGAACAAAAGAAATAAAAAGAGTAAGGAGATTACTGCTAATGGTCCAAATGGTCATGATTCCTGAACATTTCTTCTCTGGAAGCACAAGGAACTGTGGCTTCAGAAATATTAACCTAACTGGGTTTCACTAACACATTATCCTCTGGTTACAAACTCAAAGACAGACTGTTAAAAAAGAGACAGCAAAAGTTGCACAAACAATATCCATTCTGCCTTGTATCAAGCTGTAAAATAAGCTAGTGAGTTCTTGAGGAAAAGCAAAACAAACACAGGTCATTGTCCTAGGGAAGCTGCATTTAAGCGCATCAAAGGAAGCTTAAGAACAATTGTGTAGGCAACCACAAAACTATTCCTTCTCAGCTTTCAAGTGCCTAACTCTCACCCAACCACTGTAAATCTCTTTTACGTGTCAGAGCTATTTGTGTCTCTTATATCCTGGTTTTGTTTTTAGGACGCATAAGAAGAGTGAAAAACATTTTCTGCTATCTCCACCGGTAACAACTTCCTTGCATTCAGATTCCATGCCAGCAAGACTCAAACCCTGAACTTGGACTACTGCTACAGCAGTTAAGAGAGCCATCACTAACTGGGCACGGGTGGAAGATTTGTTAACCAGAAGAGCCAAGTGATTAGCTGAATTATCTTTTCACAATGCTGTGTGCAGGTTATGAGCTCCTTTGGTTCACAAGCATTGGCCAGAAGTAGGAGGTTACTGGAGCTGAGCTGGGAGAACCTTGTCCACCTTTTCAATCCAACTCCCCAAAAATCACCCTTGCACCTGGGACAGCACTATCTGAGGATTTGAGTACGACTTGCATTACAATAGTCTTGGAAACCTTATACCATTGCAGCTATGTTATTTGGAGCCATGACATGGAAACACCACTAGAACCAGCTATGACAATTCTAATATACAGCAAGCAAAGAAAAAGAAAAAGGTATCCACTGGAAGCTGACCATGCTGCAGGAGCTTTCTCAGGACAGTTTTCAGCAGGCAGCAGGAGGAGAGAAAGTATACTAGACATCCCCCAAGTGTTATACAGTCACCACAGGAAAACTGAAGGGCAATTCAAATAAAAGTCTACAGGAACATTTATTGATCCATTAAGCATAAAATCCCAGTTTATTAGCTGCTCCAGTAGCAAACTTTAAACTTCAGTAGGCGATGCTCAGAAAAGTTACACACAGTAATCAAGATGTTTACAACCACACTGAGTGAAAGCCAAGATCAGAAGTGAAAAGAGTAGCACAGTTCAGCAACCTTCTCTTGTTCTACTGAACATTAAGAAACACTCCATCTCTTCATGCTTAACACACAACTTGCAGGAAACCTATCTTTGTGCACGGTCACAAAGACGACAACTATAAATTCTCTCTTCCTCAGTTTTCATAGAATCACGGAATGGTTTGGGTTGGAAGGGACCTTAAAGACCATCTTGCTCCATTCCCCTCACGGAATCATGGGCAGGGAGACCTTCCACTATCCCAGTTGCTCCAAGCCCTGTCCAACCTGGCCTTGAATACTTCCAAGGATGGGGCAGGCCCAGCTTCTCTGGACAATCTGTGCCAGGGCCTCACAACTTTCACAGGGAAGAATTTCCTCCCAATATCTCATCTAACCCTACCTTCTGGCAGTGGGAAGCCATTCCCCCTTGTCCTGTCCCTCAAGGCCCTTGTCCAAAGTCCTTCTCCAGGCTCTCTTGGAGCCCTTTTAGGAACTGGAAGGGCTCTAAGCTCTCTCCAGAGCCTTTTCTCCTCCAGGCTGAAAAACCCGAATTCTCCCAGCCTTTCCTCATAGCAGAGGTGCTCCAGCCCTCTCAGCACCTCACCAGAGGAGGCTTCCTCTAGACTCACTCAGAGGTCTGTGTCCTTCTAGTGCCGGGGATCCCAGAGTTATAGGTAGCTCTGCAGATGGGGTTTCACCTGAGACGGACAGTGTCCCCTCCCTGCAGCCCAATCTCTCTTTTAGCACCCACAAAAGCAGCTGCCCTATTTAAGGCTTGACATTCCAGCATCCTCCCTCTCCTACAGGACAACAGTCTCTGCAATGCTACATTCTTGACATGACAAACTAAGGAAAGCCCTGTGCTGGAGAGCTCTGAAATACAAAGACAGAGTTATGCTAGCAGAGTGCTCTGGAGGACAGCCTGGCATGGCTGAGACAGGAGCTCTACACCCAGCTAACCAGCAGGTTACCTCATACAGTGGCTGCACTAACTTTTTCAAAGGATGCTATACTCATATTTTTCAACTCACCTGGTGCAACAGATCACCAGCAGTAGAGCTGATAGGTTTCCTCCTTCTATCAACACTGCTGAACTAAATCAGAGCATTTCAGCATGGATAAATGAGCCCTGGTATAAATCAGGCTGAAGCCAAATCTCAAAACACACTGAGGAGCAGGCCACTTCTGTGGATTTCTTAGCAGGCTGGCATAGTCAGCCTACCATAAGCTCACACTGCCTTTTACCAGTTTAGTCTCTCTAATTGAAAAGTCTGCATTTTCAAACAACACTATTTCCCTGTTCCCACATCACTGTATATTGCTCCCTCCCGAAACTTAAAAGTAGTCCTTTGGAGTACCTCCACCTACACTTTCCCACAGAGCATTGCCATTACACAGAAACAACTGATCAGCAGTGTAGACAGCCCTTAAATAAACACCACTCTTACACCTCAATTAGTTTAATTCTCTTGTTGCTCATACCTATTGAAAACAAAGTATTTTGTAGCTATTCAAGGTTAAAAAACCTTACCTTTTTTTCCACACAGATAAGGGTACCAGAATACCAAGTAAAACACACCATGGTTATGCAGGCAATGTTTGTAATGAGTTCATTCCCTCAGGTACAGAAAGGGAATTTGCAGAAACAAAATTTAAATGTTATTATTTTTACTAGATTAATTACTCAGATTTACAGAACTCAATTAGCAAGTGGACATTACAGCTAGAAGGTCACACTCCAACGAGAAGTTAAGCAGTGCACAGTAAGCTAATAACAAACTAGTACAAACAGCTCATTGTTCTACTGTTTTATCATAGAAGGTATTCATTATAATCTTTTCATGGTCTGTTTTTCCCCTCCCTCATAACACATAGCAAGCCCCTTCCCTAGCAGTAGAGAATGAGACCGAGTGCTACAGTAGATAAAAGTTTGGTTTACTTGGTGAAATAATCTCTTACAAAAAAAGACCTCTACTTTTTTTTTTGACTGCTAATGGGAGTCAAACATAGTATGAAGAAAACAGAAAGGTAACCTGACAGCAGCCTGAGTAGGAATTACTTCAGCAGTTTTCAGATTTGACAGAGACCTGTGAAATTCTTCCAAATTTCAGCTGCCACCTGCTTCTGAGCAAGTTTTGGATCACTTATTAGTATTTTGCAGTACATGTCTTCCTCGAGTTTCCATTCCAAAACGGAAGCCCATTTTGTTTGGGCTCTACTGGTAAGTACTTAGCATCATGCTCAACCGAAAATAAGCCATCAATAACAAGGGAAAAAACATCGGATTCACTGACACAGACTTTTACCTCTGTCATGTTCATGCATCGAGATGCAAGCAAATCCAGCAGTTTCAGAAGATAAGATTTTCTTGGTCCAAACAGAAGATAATATCTACCAGGTATAACATTAAATATATCAGTGTTCTAGTCAAACTTGTCTCTTAATGCCTCATTATCATCTACCACGACACATTCCCTGTAGCCTTCAGCTCGCAAGCACTAGACCACACACTGAAATACCATTTCCTGGTTCTTGGAAGACACTTCCGCTTCAGATCTGTGATAGCTGCTCTCCAGCTGACTCATGCAGCTGAAACTGAGACATGCTGATCTTCCTGCTACCATAAACTACAGAGCTTCTCAGTAACTTCACATGAGGAGGTGTGCTGTTCCAGAAGGAAAGATACCTCCCTCATTTTCGACCCAGGTACTGGGGCACTAATTTGCATTCATGGTAATATAAGGTGGGATGCAGAGGGCACAATAACTCACCTACCTACAGGCAAAACAGTTCTAAGCACATATGAAAAAACTGGAGCAGAAGTTTTTTTTTAAAAAGTCACAATTAATCCACATATACTAATGGACAACCACCTGCTTTGATCTTACCAATCGACCTGCTGTTTTGCCCTGACAAAGTGAGAGCTTGGGACTCACCAATCTTATTTCACTTATTTCTGCACTGTTTCTCACCATCTCCTGTACATGGTCACCGTTCAAACAACTCCCTGTCTCAAGGAGCAGTAAAATTATCCTTCCCTCAATCTCTGGAGGCTCATCAGCCTTCTCCAAGGTGACAATGTCTCTTCAATTATAGCCCACAAGATGGGCTGAACTCAGTCACCAAAGCAGGGCAGCCTTACTGTTGTTCCCACTGCTTGTCAGCTTAGTCATCTAAACTGCCAGAAGACTACCAAGACAAGGAAGTTTTGCCATCTTTTAAATGGGTCAAATCAGTCCATAAATGTCCAAAAAAGCACAATCATGGTGCAAGGCAAATGGCAGGAATGGGAAGAAAGGCGTTTCCCTTTTGGCAACAATGAGCTATTGGATCAGCTCAAGCTGCACGTGAAGCTGTACCCTAAACCTCCCAACCCAGAGCAATTATCATCCTATAACAACAATATGTAGTGCTTAGATGTCTATAGCCCACACCACACAGTTCTTGCCTGAGAGTAAACATGATAGCAGTTAATAATTGAAAAGCAACAAATCCCCAAGACCTTTCTCCTGTACTTTTACCAACACAACACACATGTATGTGCTCTTCCCTTCCCTTCTCCCACACACAACTAATCACATCTACATCTTTCCCTTTCTCTGTTATTTTTCAAGAATTTCACGACCCCTTTCCAAGACGACTTATAACCAAAAAAATTCAGTGTTGAAAGCAACCCAGCAAGGTCTCAGAAGACAGAAGCTTACTTTGCATGTTACTAGCATTGAGATCTGACTTCTTCACAGCACAGTAACAAGCACACTAACAGAGACATCCCCTTCTCAAAGGCTTTGCCCAGGGTCTTGATCACAGTTTGTCACACAAGTCTAAGCTTAAACAGGCAAAATTACAAAGTCTTTGATGTGAAGAGTTCATGTCCAAGCAATGCCTGAACTTACCCCCTTACCTGCTGGCTTTAGGCAGGGACAGCATGGTACTGTCTTTGCCTGAAGATTTCACAGCACAGTAAGTAGCCTGGTGCTCAAAGGAGCTTCAAGCTTTCTCCTTCTACTCAAGTTACCACTCAGGCTGGACAGAGTATTTCTTAACCTCATCTCAATGACAGTCACAGAGAAACTCAGAAAAATATTTACATTTAACTGGCTCCTAGTAACTCAAGAGCTGCTGTTCTGTCCCATCATGAGAATTATCAAATAATGTTAGTATGCAAACAGACTGTTCACTTAAAGCACCTTGTATTGTTCATGTGAGACATTTTCACGAAATCTCCAAGGTCTTTTGGTAACTTAAATTAATACTCTTTTAGGGAAAAATAAACCAAACAACCAAAATCCAAGCCAAATACCAGAACAAGTAGAGGGTGTCAAGACCCCTCTTACACCAAGCATGAAGATTTGATAGTTCTTTGTACCTAATAAGCCATGGAAAGGCATGGCATATCAATGTGACATATGAAAACCACATGACAGACTATCACTGGCAGGTAGGACACTGCAGGCTCTAGAAACTGTTCACAAGAAAGCAACAGCTTTCCTGGTCTGCACTTGTTAAAGTTACTGATAAAGTAAACTGAAGATGAGCAATAGGAAAATACAACACTTGAAGTTAAAACAACTTGAGAGTTTTGATTTCTATTGACTTTTTAAAAGAGCTGAGTTTTAATGCAGTAAACAGAGCAATACTTCTAGCAGTAAACCAGGCTAGGAAGAAGCATAAAACATGCTAAATTTAGACGTAAGCAATTTTGAGAGACTTAGCTACGTGAGAAAGTTGGGATCAAACATAAAACCCTTTAAACATAGACAGGACATAATGCTTCTCAATAAAATCTTAGATGCCGTGAAAGTCGAATATCCTGTGAACAAATAAGCAAGCTTAAATCCTGTGAGTGAAGCAGGTCTGGCATGAGGACTGACATGCAAGGAGCAGAAAGTTCTAGAGAGCACACAGATACCATGGCAGGGTTATTTAGGTTGCACTTTCCCAACTGCAATGATAAGGATGTACTTCTACAAGAAGTGCACAACTCATTTCACCTGGAGCAAGCCAGCCTCCTCCACACTGAGGGACCCTCACCTTGTTGTAGAACTCTTGCTCCCTGGGACCACGAGGTGGTGGCTGCAACTGCTTCAGGACAGTTCCATCTGGATGCTGTAGTATGCCTAGAAGAGAAACATTCCCTTCAGGGCTTAGTTTTAAGAAGCACAACTTTCTTTTTGCCTTTTTTTCTTTGTTTGTTTTCCAGAAATAGTGACTTCACCATCAAGGACAGCCTATTGAAAAGCTGTACTGCTTCCACTGCATACACAGTAGAGACAAAATTGTCAGGTCCTACATATAGCCTTTAGCAGAGGTTTGCTTGCACTGCTCTTATTTCTACCCATTGAATAACTTCCTGGGTGTAGTTCTGCACAAGGCCAACACAGTACTAGGATTTGACATTAAAACTTCCACCCCCAAAACCCCTATCATTAACTAAAAAAGATTACATAGACACTCCCTTTCTAAATAATTCATAAACTGTTTCCAACAATGCCTAGACGTTAAAGGAATACCACATTTAATGCATTTATCACTACTAGAACAGAAATAAATGTCCTGCGGATGTACATCTATACTAGTGGCACTGAAAGTGCCACTAGAAAGTGTCTTTACTACAAGAAGTAGCAACCCTACAGCACTCCAAGCTATCAGATGCTACTATTTGTATCACCCGTAATTACAGTACAGAATTTCATCTCAGCCAGGCAACACCTTCATCAAACCTGCATAAAAATCCTCTCCAAAATACCCTCATGAAACAGCCTTACGACCCTCCAGTCACCAGTATTTCTGAATACCTGCAGAAGAAATGCAACTGAGTATCCAAGGATGCTCAAGATATAGATGTAGGCAAGAATGGAGCAAAATAACTGCATTCCTATGAAACGTGAACTGTGTTGCATCATCAGGTGCGAGGGAAAACAAAAAACCCACTTCTGGAAAATAAATTTTCAGCTAGGATTAATTTCTAGCTTTTCAGGCAGTAATTTATTTTGCTTAGAACAATAGCAAAAATGTCAACTGTATCAAAAAAAGGTTCTGTTTTCAACTACCAAGTGAGAAAACAGAAAAATGAGCCCAGAGCTTTGCATCCCAAAGAGAGTTTGCAGTTATAACAGCAATTGTGTTTTTCACCTCTTAAAAACCATTATCTATGAATGAGGTCTGGTGTGCAGTCTTGGAAACTAAACAAAATCTTTAGAGACCAAGATATTTACTTTAAAACAACCACCAGATATAGAATAGTTGTTTCAATAGTTTGCTATGCCAAAGATTTGCTTTTAAAATTTGCATAAAACTACTCTCAAGTCATGTTTCTTGCTTAAAGTTGGATTTTATACACTTTCCAAAACTAGAAAAATATTGCCACACACATGCAGATTACCACAACATTTTCCAGACACAGCAGCTTGTGCTCCCCCTCCCTGTACCCTTTTGCATGTGATGGAAACCACCCTGCAAAGTGCACCAACTATTTCAATGGTATGTGTTCTATACGTGAATTGTTAACAATCACATTAAAATAAAATAGTTCAAACATTAAAATAGGTTTTATAACACATGCTCCTCAAAAATCTGCATTTTGGCTTTGATAAGCAGACAATCTACAAGGTAAAAGAAAGACCAGGCAAAGATTCCTGGAAGCAGAATCCATACACTATTGTGTTGATACATATAAGACTTCAATATAAACTGGTATCTAAAGTTCCCTCATTCTCTGCATTCTTGACAGACTAGAGCACTTACTACACTACTCTGCCACTGTGACTGGAGCAGGCCTGAACCCAGGGCCGTGTTTCAACATTCACCACGAAGACATAAACTCCATAACCTTCCCTATGATCTACAACAAAAAGCAGAGATACCTCTACCTGCAGATCATACAATCATATGGATGTTGGTCATGGGTTTGTTGTAGGCTTCCTGGGATTTTTCAGCACAGATAGGGAATAGGACTGTTTTAACATATGAAAAAGCAAATTAACATTTCTGAGGAATCAACAGAACTATGTTGAAAATAAAATCCTGAAATATTTCACAAACGTTTCTCTCTGGCTGTGGATGCAAAGCTTGCTACCATTCTGAAATGAGCAAGCAAGTCACTCTGAAGGAGAATGACCCCTTCAGCTACAGAATCCCACTCCAGCATTTTGCAGGTACAGGCACCAAACCACAGCCAGGTGCAGGAGGCTCTATAAGGTGACATATCCCACCAGCTTCTGTCTCTCTCTACCCACCTACGGAATTAAGCCACAACCCAAAGTCATTACTTTACTTGCTACACACTGCATATAGCATTCAACAAAAGGGCAGTTACAATGCACAGAAGCCTAATGTCTACACACACACGCAGAGAGGCTGTGAGAGGCCTTTCCTTGCAAGGCAGTAACAGTCACAGGAAACAAAGGGAAAAAGGAAGGTTATTCAGGAGAAATTTTACAATGTACTTTTACTAAAAAAAAAAAGTTAAAAATACTTTGGATACCTTCAAGTCCTCTGTCTGTTTGTATGGGGAAATAGAAGGGAAAATCAAGTTACAAAAATGAGAGCTGAGAGTACCAGAGCAACTCCAGTCTTCAACATAAAACGGTTTCCAAGATGAGATCAACCATAGTGGTACCTCTGCAGAGAAGTCTTGGTCTTGCCCATGAGATGCAGTGGGGCTACCTTTACCTAACCCATTGTTGAGTGGCACCCAAAATACAGATGATCACCTGTGCTGTTTGATCTAAGTAAGACTGATATGCCAAAGGTGAAGCTCTCCCTGAAGTGAGCCCTGTTTTGCCGGATCCCACCTCATGCCGATGTATGAACACAGAACACATACGCCTTCCAGGATCCAATGCACCTCCATCTACATTTTATTGCACCTTCTGCAGCTGGGGCAAGGGACAAGAATTACTTTTCTGTGGAGATTATCAGCAGCAAGCCACAGCATGGAAACAGGCTGTAGATAAGACAAATTCACAGTGCCCTTAGTGCTGTAATTCCAGTCACTGATGATCAAAAAGGTTCTGAAGTTCAGCCCTTGCCAGGGGCAAAGAGAAGAATGACATTTTTGTTGAGATTATCTGCAGCAAGGCAGACCATGGATGCAGGCTGTAGATAAGACAAACTTACAGTGCCATTAGTGCTGTAATTTCATTCACTGACAGCTGACAGAGTTCTGTAATTCAACCGTCGGCCTGTTCAGCAGGGGCAGTTCCTACCACCAGGGTTCAAAGGAAATAGCTCCGGTCCCTCGGCACTGCCCAGGCCCCAGCACCAACCTCCCGCGCTGCTGCGGCACCTCCGGCGGTGGTGCGGTGTCTGGCGGACAGTTGCGGGCGGAGCCTGGCGGCGGGAGCTCGGGCACGGCGCCGGCGAGTCCTGCCCTCGCCCCCCGGCGCCGCTCCCGCCTGCGCCGACCCTTGCCCCGCCAGCCGCGGAGCTGCCCCTTCGCCGCCGGGGCATGAGGGAAATCGAAGCCAAACCCAACCCTTCAAAGCCGGTCTGGGAGAATTCAGATAAACGGATGGTAGGGCGGAGTGGGAAGACCCCCCTCACGAGTGCCCCCGCCACGCCTGCCGCCCCCTCCCCGCGCCCGTCGCCGCTCACCGCCTTTATCCTTGCCGTACATGTGCCCAGCCACCTGGTGCGACAGCGGCACGCATNGGCGGCTGTGGCCGGGCCTCAGCGGGCCCTGCGAAACAGGGCGAGGGCAGCAAAAGCCCGCGACTCCATCACCCCACTCCGCGCCGTCCGCCCACCCCGCGGTGGGGCAAGCGACAGCAACCGCCCCGCCCCAGGCGTGGCTCCGCCTCCGCCGCCCGGACCGCCGCTGTGGTGACGGTGGCCCTGGTGGCGCCCCGTGGGGCGCGGCCGCAGGAGAAGGCCTAGACGGGGAGCGCCGGTTCAGCGGACGCTGGAGATGGTTGCAGGGCCCGGCGCAACCGCCGAACCGGCCCCGAGCCGCAGAACGGTCGGAGACCCCAACCCCGCGGGCACCCAGCCCTTGCTCCCCCGCGAGAGCCGGCAGAACCGTGCAGTGGCGGGCAAGAGTCGTTCCCCTCTACTGGGGTTCTAGGTAACCTGAAATACCCCCGAATCCTCTTCGTTTTTAAATAAATCTACCGTTACGCCGAGGTTTGTTCAGTTTCTCTCCAGTAGATCGGAGTGACTGCAAGCGAGACCCAACCGAGGTATGCGAACAGTATGAACCTTTACAGTTGACAGAGACCCTTTAAAGCAGCCTGAACCAGAACCGTTCCACACTCTGTACGTGCGGGTCTTGCATTAGAGATGAGTGCATCTGGCCTAACACCAGATTAAAACTGCATAACCGATTAATCTCTAAATTGAATTTTACCTCCCCATGGACAGAGGAAGGTATGCATGGCCCTGCATTCACTTTCAGGACCCCAAAGCTTGGCTAGGAGACTTCATTAACACTTCACTAGGGCTCATATCAGCTCTATTTAGCAGGCTGTAATTACTACCTTTTCTTTCTGCTGTTTCTTTTCCTTATAAAATGAGCAGATCTCTGTGAGTATTAAATCTGCACTTTTGCTATGATACCTGCCAGTATCAAGTTCTGTTTAGCATTAGTAGGACACACAAACAGAAAAAAAAGGCTAGAGACAGGAAAATTAATTTTAGCAGATATAGGTTGTTTTCCCAGGTTTTATAAAATGGTCTGATGCATATTCAAGCATTGGCAATGACGTCAGAGAGAAACCTCAATATGGTGAGCTTGGCTATTTACCACCTTTTCCCCATCCCGTAGCTGGAAGACGTGGAGATGTGGCAGGTGGTTGGGAGAAGTGATGGCAATTTAAGGGATTTACTGGGGAAATTAACCATATCAAAGGAGCAGGAAGGTCACAGAGAAAATTAAAACTTGAAGAGTGAGAGAAAGGAGCAAAACAAATCTGTTGAAACTAAGTTTCTTAGTTCATTGTTCATGGAACAGTTTGTTTTACACACTTAATTGGATAAGGTGGTGCAGACAGGGGATACAACTTCCTGAAGTAACAAGGCTGGGCAGAAAACATTTCTCTCTCCTGAATATCCCCTTCTCATCAGTCATTACTGTCCAGCCTTAAAGATTAGGACCCAGATGGGTGCAAAAGTAAGCTCCTACCTTCAGATACCCAATGATGAATTTTCCCAGGGGGGTGCTGGTACAGGAGAGAAATACCACAGACTGGCAAAGTCTTGCACAAGAATTAGTGAGGCATACAGTGAAAAAAAAAGCACCAGTGTGTGTGTCTGGCAGAGAGGAGGCTCCCAGTCTTGACAGCAGTAGCTGCTGCAATGTTTGGATGCCAACCTGAGCCTTGCAGAAAGATATTTCCCTCTGCAAAGATGTGAGGCACTTCAGCTAATCTGGGTCTAAATACAGAGAGAAAAACAGTGATGGCATTTCAAACTTGTCTAAGTGCCCATCTAACACTGCAATCTGCCTGACCTGAAAATCTCAAAGAAAAAATGGAATTAAAATACAAAAACACTGGAATATAAAGATTATAAAAGCCCCTAGTCCTCAACAGATAGCTGCTAGATATTCTTGCAGCTAACAGAAGTGTGCCTGGAGGGTATTAAAATAAATATGAAAGCATGAGTAGTTGGAATAAGCAAACACTGACTCTTTCCTTTTCCCTGACATTTGCTTTAGTCAGATTTATGCATATAGAAACCAAGTGACGTGAGACTATCCTCCATTCACTCAGTCCACCCTCACACTTCAGCACATGGAGTTCACTAATCTTTCCGGGAACTTCTCCTAAAATGAAACAAGTGAAACAGAGAATAGCAGAAATGGCAAGTAATTCCTTTCTCTGCTGTGTGATACTATAAGAGATTTCACTGAAAACTGAACCTACCAGCAATATTCCCAAGAAAACTTCTCATCTCCAGGCTGTGCAACTGCACTCCAAGAGAAAGCAGAAGAGGCTGTGAACAGCTCCTAAAGGAGAGGCATTTGTTTGAGAATCTCCTCCAACTCCCCCAACAAAATGCATTTGGCAGAATTATACTTAATTCTGAATTACTCTTCCCCACTGTTGCTGAAAATCAATCTTACCTCATTCAATCTGATGACAATGTCCAGACTAACAATGCCTAGAAAATACCAGGACTGTGTGCTGTGAGAGGATGTGTCATGGGCAGATTGCACAGTGGTGACAAACTGAGCAAGGATTACAAAAGAATCGCTTTCTGCTGAAATAAAGGCTTTTTTCAAACATAAAAGCTAGTTAATAACTAACCACAACATGCATGGTAGTCTAGTACAGGAAATAAGCTCTTATTTAAGTGGAAGTGCAGGAGGACGTTAGGTAAACAGAGTAGTGGGGCTGGGTCTTCACCAAAATATTGGTAATCTAGAAGTATGCCAACAGCAAACTCTGCTGGATTTTTCACTATACCTTCACAGGGTTATACCTTCCACCTCTTCACCTTACCAAAAATACTGCTGTTTTGCCAGAGCAGTGCTTTCTGCACAAGGTCGGTGTGAGAGATGTGGATCCTGCTGCCCACAGAGTCACTTCCTGCATCAGGCTGCCACATGTGCATAGCTCCTACCAGCCCAACAGATTGCAACAGAGCCAGCCAGGACCATACATGTGGGCCCGAGAACAAATGTCCATCACCCAAACCAGTTATTTGCTGGACAGGCAGAAGCATCTGCAGTGGAGCTTCTGCAGGCAGGGAGGCCCGTCCCACTCACACAACGCAGGGCAGACACCATCACAGCAGCAAGGAAGTTCTAACTGCATTGCAGCTTTTTTTTTCCTTGCCATTTCAAAGCAGAAGTGTTGCTGTATTATGACCTCTTAAAATCACACAGGGCATTTAATTGTTAAATTCACAGAAGTTCTGTCCTGTTTTGTTCTTGTTAAGTGAAGGAAAATCTAAACTTACCCTTATCTGCTGCAACTGTAAAATTCAAGGGGGCCATCCTGCTGTCTTTCCCACCTATGGCCTTGTGACTTAGGCATCATGTCCCACAATGATTAATACTTTACCTGGCAAATAAATGCAAACACTTTGACACTACTCTTGTCCCTGGCAACTGGTACATTTGGATTTTCTAGAATGAAAACAAAGGGATGCTGTCAAAAGCCAACCTACACTCTCTGTGATACTGTGGTACATTTAAAAAATTACTGCAAGGTTCAGTAGTGTATCTTCTGTATCTTCTGTATCTGATCTACAATCAGAAATGCCACTGTAAATTTGGTGAGGTCTGTTCTGTATTAGAAAGATACAAGGACTATAAAAGTAAGAAGCTCATTTCAACAGGTCTTCTTCAGAATCCTTGGATTTTATTTTCTTCTTGGTGACCAATAAAGAAACTAAGCCAAGTATTTGAAGGAAAAGTTCATTTTTGAACTGAGAGTAGGTTAAGAGCTGGGAGGCAAATGAAAGGGTTTTGATGGTGGAGAGGAGGCAGCAGTGAGTGTTTTCTGAGACAGGTTTTCTTCAACATCTTCATTCACAACCTGCAGAAGGGAGAGCGCACAAAATCACCAGGTCTATGGATATTCCTGACCTCCCTGGGGCAGTCAAATGCCATGCCAATGACAACATCCTGCAGGATCTCGCAAAATTGAACAAAATGCACACTGTTGGCATTGGAGTTTCAGTATAGAAAAACAGAGGGTAACGCACTAGAGGAAAATAATCCAAACCAAAGCTCTTTGATGCTGATGATTGAACTGGACATCATGGCCCAGGAAAGAGGCCTGAAGTCGCTGAAGTGACTGTTAACAGTTGCCTGAGACCATCAGCCCAGTGTGCATCTACAGCCAAAAAAAGCCAACAAAACTTTTGGGAAGCAGCAGGAGGAGTGTTGAGGGAAAACAAAAGGTGTCATTTTGTTGCTCTGTGTACCTTCATCATGATATATACTGAGTTCAATGCCTGGTCTTTCACAAAGAATAGGAATATACCATTAACTATCAGTGTGAAAGATTAAACTATGATTTGTGGAGTGCCTAAATAGCTGAAGCATGCTTTAGCTGCATCCAGTCTTAGAAGACAGCAATGAGAGATGTGTGTGCTTTGACATCCCTAAGAAAGAAGCTGAGCTTCTATCTGAAACAGAAACTTTAGATCAAAGTCTTTGGTACCATCTCCTGATCTCATGGCTTACAGGCAGATACAGATCCTCTCTTTGTCCTTCTAAACAGGGATTTTTTCCAAGTACAGAGTTGTATCACTATCAGTCGTTGCTCAGTGTTTACAAATGCATGATTTGGATTTTGCCAGTCACATCCTAATGCTTTAGGATAAGCCCAGAACTCAATTTAAGGTGATTAGCATGCCAAGAGGTTTATTTAAAATGCCATTTATATTTCCCTAGACTTGACTCAGATTGCCTTCACCTGCAGTAAAATTAAACACTTATTTATTGAATAAACCCACTGGCATTAAAAAAGTCTGTTCTATTAAATGGTATTCTGCTGCCAAAATGTATTTGTAAAACAACAGTCACAACCCTTAAAAAGTAATTTAACCTGCATAGCTGTTAGAGCCAAAAATGAGATTGAAAGTACACAGTGTTTGAAAAGAGCATCAAATTTAACAACTACTCCAGTGGAGTCTGGGCTGGCGATTTTTTGGTACCCAAGTCTTGCGCAAGAGCCCTGGCAGTGAACAGACAGTGCATCATGAACATGTCTTACCCATGTATGGTGATATTTTCCAGCTGTAGAAAAGTATTTGAGAAAAGTTATGCAGTGTGACCTTTATAATTCATTTTGCTGCCTGTTGCCAGCTAACTTGACTGAACAGAGCAAACATTGCAGTTACTGAGCAGACCCTTGGAGTACCCTGATTTTTTAATGCTTTACACATCAAAGATGTAACCTCTGAGATGCTCAGGAAGCTTTTTTTTGCATAGGCTGCTCCTAGAAAGGAGAAGGCACATTTTTTGGTGTAAGTCTGCCACACATACAAAAACGGCAAAAGAAAATCAGAGTCTGCATGACAAAAATGGATGCAGAGCAAAGTGGATTAAGGGCAGTGCAAATAGGAAAGAGGGATGATTGAGTCTTCAGCTGGGAAAAACATAACAGACATGCTCTATCTGTGCTTATGTGAGACCTGTGCCACTTCCTTCCTTTTCTAAAGGAAACTGAAGTTGCTTTGAGAAGCCAGGTAAATCCCTTCTTACCACTCCAAACTGGATATGGGAAAGGTGGACTGCATCCTGCTTTGCTAGTCTGTAAACCTGTTGTGATTTTACTGACTTCTGGGGGCATACCAGTAAATACTCTTTCTATTTATTACAACTGCACATCTAATTAAACAGCGTACAAAGTGGGGTGTGAAGGAACAGGAGACTGCTAACGGGACCCACCGCACCAGTGTGTGTTGCTTTCTGTCCAGTACTGCAGGATTTCACAAACAGTTGAGGAAGAAAAATCCCAGTAAGAGATGTCTGCTCAAACACATAACCCCTTCAACTCTGAGAAGCACAGGTTTGGCTAATAGAACCACCACTTTATACACTTTTTGCTTAGGGTATATAATGAAATGCAATACACCATTGTGTCATTTGATTTATCCCTTTTTGTTACTATGTAGTACTGTTACGTAACGGTAAATCTTCTCTAGCTTATGCTCTCCTCCCATCTACTACATTTTTTTTTCTCCCTTTTCCTCTTCACAAATTTGTTTGTTTATTTTTATGTTATTTAGTTTTTATTCATCTGGTTTCTGCATTAGCCTCAGCATTAGGCAGTTTGGAAATCATCCTGCCAAGAAATGCACTACACACCCCAGCAGCTATAGAAAACAAGCATCAGAGAGCTTCAAGCAGCAGACCCAGGTACCCATTCCAAATTAATCATGGCTCTAGGAAAACGATTATGACAGTGCAAAACAAAGAAGCCACTCATCAATGCAGGAAAACCACAGCAGAACAAGCCTGGATACAGAAAGCAATTGGGGGAACAGGTATCTGACACTGCTGGACTGTTGGATCCCAGAAATCTGGAGTTTTCGAGCTTTCTGTGCTTTCAGTCACAGACCCCCTGGAAAACACGGCTTTTGACCTGAGGCTTTGGAGACAGCTTCTAAATATGAGTGGTGAAGTAGAAATCACGAGTGTGTAGTGAATTAGAAGTGTGTGCTTTCACAGGGTGGTGGGTTTTAAATTTGGGGGTTTTATAGTATAGTAATAGGTATAGGACAAGATGGAGATTTCTGGGTGTTGCCTCTTTCTTTGTTCATCTTTCTTCTTTCTTCTTCATGGACTTCAGGTAGTAGTTTCTGGCTGGTCAGTTAGTGTCACTCTAAGGGTCATGGGAATGTAGTTATTGGGTCAAAAGTATAAATAATATAGGTGTTAATACTCTATTGGACTGTTTAGCCTTAAAAGACCTTGTAGCAGTTGCCTCTGTAGCTATTTTCCTTACTTCTAGCAAGGAGCTGGAAGTGTGTGGGATACACATATTGAGAAAGTAAGAAATTACAGCCTGAAAAATATTCCAGGCCAGAGCTTCTCAGCTCTGTTCCCAGCCTGATAAGCTGGTCCAGCTGAAGACCAGGGAAAATCTCTCCCAGGACGATAACTTGGTCAAAATAGAGAGGAATTAATAACAAGATAGAACACCTTTGCGTGCGTGAGCAGGCCCTGGGAACGAGGTGTCTTCTCTCTGAACCAATCATCTTCTTCTGCTCTTGGAGTTGCGAGTCATGTTATAAAAACCAGTGTGTTTCTGAATAAACTTGTCTCTCTCTCTCTCTCTCTTTCCTGTCATGAGAGATGACCACATAGCTGTGCATCTTATTTCCGCCGCACCTAAGGGGTTAACACCCCATTCCACGGCTACAGAAGTGCTGTTGAATTCTCTGTACTTTCTGATAAGATACAATAAACAACCAAGCCCTAATATGAGAAAAACTGTTTCAACCATGTTTCTGTTAATCCTGTCTCTAAGAAGAAGACAGACGAGACTGACAGACAAACTACTAATTAGGTAGTGCAAAGCCCCTGCACCGCTGCCCACACTGGACTGAATATGTGTCAGCGCAGATTTACGTGAAATGTTCTGTCTGGGCTGAAATAGCAATGGTAAACAATAAACTCAGCTTCCTGGTAGTGGTGTTGGGCATCCTCTCTGCCAACAGGCAAGGAGGAGGTTGTGCTTGTCCACCTAATCCAGTCAGGACTCAGCATGGGTTTTGTCAACCTTGAAGCTTCAGGAGTTCAAACAAAAGCCAAATTTAGCATGAGACTTCCATGTCCAGAGTGGCTAAGGAGAAGCCAGCTGACAAGGTTCCTTTGCAAAACCAATGTTTAGTTTCATGCCTACATCCATATCCTTCCTGCTATTATAAAATGTTGACCTGTTTCTTGGAAGTGAGCAACTTATCATACAATAGTGAGTCATGTTTCCATGTCTTTAGTTGCATTACATGGAAAGGAAAATCCAAGTCTAATTGCTACACAATTGCACGAGATAAGTTTTACAGACCCCAACAGCTCAAGAACAAGGCCCAAGCAGCAACAATGTGGTAATTTTTGCAGGCTCACTGTCAGGGAATTGACAGTACAACTTCTGGACTCAAAGTGCATGAGGCTCTGGGCATGAAATGCTGCTGAGTCACTAACATGTTTATGGAGCACTTCTAGTGTGCCTGGGCTCAGCCAGCCAACACTGCTGCTGCAACCCCTTAAATCCACAGCTGCGGAGAAAGCCCCCTAGACGAGTGCTCATGGACTGGTTGTCTGGCAGCAGGGGAGGGCCACAGAAAGTGGTTTCTTTGAGAAGTTGCTAGAAGCGTCCACCACGTCTGACAGAGCCAATCTCTGATGGCTCTGAAGATGGAAATGCTGCTGGCCCAGAGAGGGTTGGTAATGCCTCTGTGATGACCTATTTAAGAAGAAAATCAAAACAGTGCACGCACAGTTTTTTTTTTCCCAGGGGTGGCAAGGCACCACTACCAGGGCCATCTCAGCGCAGCGCACGACAATGTGCTGCGTCCGCCGCCATCTCGGCGCGGCCTGCAGCGAGCCTTGCCTGCCTGGCCACCGCTAGCCAGCCACGCCGCCGGAAGAAGGGCAGGGGCGGCAGCTTCCCCTTCCCAGTGCCCCGCCTAAACAAAGGCGTTAAATAGCACCAGTGCCGCAGCAGCTGCCACTGCCCGCAAGGCGGCGGCAGGGCCGCATGGACAACGGCAAAAACATGGTGAATGACTCTCCGGCACGGAACCTAGACGAAATCAACCTCTCAGCGCAATCCTGCAGCAATCTTTGAATTAGTGGAACATGTTGGCAATAGTACAGGCAACAGTTTTTCTTCTAGTCAGAGGAGGAAGTGAGGACAGGTGAGGGAGAAAAACATGGCGACACCAAGGTCAGTGGAAAAAAGGGGAGGAGATGCTCCAGGCATTAGAGCCGAGATTGCTCTGCAGGCGTGGTGAGGATTATGGTAAAGCAGGCTGTCCCCTTGCAGCCCATGAAGCCCACGGGGGATGCAGAGATCCACTCACAGCCTCTGGGAGAAGTGCTCACGCTGGAACGGGTGGACGCCAGAGAAAGCTGTGATCTAGTGGGAGATCCGAATGGAGAGAGAAGGCCCCTGCTTCCAGAGATAGAAAGAGAGCTCTTGCTTTCCAACTAGAGCAGCCTATTCTTAGAGGACTGCACCCCATGGACAAGTGACTCACATCACAGCAGTTTTGGGAAGACTGTTTGCCCGTGGGAGGGACTCATGTTGCAGCAGTTTTGGCAAGACAATCTCATGAGCAGCAGAGACGCTAGAGAAATTCACAGAGAACTGGCTCCCGTGGGAGGGACCCCACAGCATAGCAGAGGAGATACTCCTTTCCATGAGTGAAGAGATGATCTCGAGCAAGGAACTGACCAAAACTCCCATGCCCTGTCTCCCTGCACTGTTGATGGAAGGAGGGAGGGCCCAGGGGAAAAAAGGTGTTTTAAAGGCTTATTTTACTTCTCATTATCCTTCTCTCTGTTAATAATAAATTTACTTTATACCTTTAAATTTGAACCTACTTTGCCCTTAAGAGTAGTTTTCTCCCAGTCTTCATCTCAACTCATGAGCCCTTCATTAATTTTTGAATTTTTCTTGCTAAGATAAAGAGTGTGAGCGATCGGCTTTCATGGACGCCTGGCTTTTGGCCAGTGTCAAACTACGACACATGGCCTCTGTTTCCATCTGGTAGAGCAGCGTAGCTGCAGTGCTGGCTGCTGGCCTCCACTGTCTCCACAGCCTGCAGACTAAGAGTGCTCCAATGAAACCTGCAGGCAATACCTGTAACTTACAGCCTCTCCCATTCAAGGATCCTGACTGTAGAAGCACTCAAATACCTGACATTCACACTATTTGGATGAATCACACTCAGTTACTCAAGAATCAGTACTTTAATTTCTTGACCTTCCCAACAAACACTTGCATGCTGAAAATAGCAATGAGGACCAGAAATAGTTTTACTCTGTGGCAAGCATTTTTCTCTGCTTTAATTTTTGAAGGATTTGTGTTAGGAGTTTCAGTCTGAGGTCAAAATTGCACATTTGCATAATTTCTTTATGGTTAAAACTGGCAGAAACTCAAACAATGCACTTCATACTCTAGAGAGTATTTGAGGAAAGCACTAAAGAAAGAGACTTAGGAAAATACGGGAACAGTCAAGCACTCCACCCATTAGAACGTTGTGACCTATTATGGTACTAAGACAAAAAAATGAAGTGTTCTCTGTGATGCTCACTGAGACTACTTGGTTACATTTGTTTTCTCAAATCCAAGACTCTCTTAACACATTTGAACAGCTTACATAAATAAGGTACAGTACAGGAATTGCATGTGCCTCTAATTAAGATTTGAGCACTCAAATCGATATTCAGAAATGCAACACTTCTCCAAAACAAAAGTCACCAGGATGTAAATAAATCAACACAGACTCTACTTCTGCAACTCTGCTTCCCAGGAACAAAAACCTCCCAAGGGGCCCACTTCCCTGACACCAAAACTCCCAGAAATATTTTACTGGTGAACTCCACAAAACAGTTTTACTCAGGAGGTTCATCTGAAACCTCAGGACTTCATTTCTCAGACCATTAACACTGAATTTCTATTCCTTCAGGAGCGGCCAGGCTTTGATGTTGAAAAGGAAAAGGAATCTCAGAAGGAAAATCCACTCCAGACACAGGTTCACGACTACAGCAGCACTGTACAGCACTACTGAAAGAAAGAGCATACCCGTGAGAACACAGACTTTACAGCCTTGAGATTAAGATGAGCTCAAATGTGTATTTGACAAAAATACAGAATATCCAGTGTCATATTCTAATAACACAGAAGTTATTTTGCTTCAGATAAAATGTATTTGATAATTTAAGGTTAAAACAACTTTCCATATACATTAGTACGCAACAAAGTAAAAAAATATCAAGTGTCTTTACACTCAAGACAGACAGAAAAGACAAACTGACATATTTGACAGCAACTTCTTTCAAGCAGAGATCTCTTGGACAGCAGTGCCCTTACTCCGACACTCCACCTTTCTCTACCTGTGCCTCCTTCTTTACATTTTATGTCTTCTGCCCAAATCCAGACCAGATGGCCAAGACCTCAGCCTGTGAAAGCCACAGAGACTATGCAAAATATCTGTTTTAACCAGTTGTACCAACCACCCTTTAAAAAATAAAACAAATAGAACCTCTCCTGCCCTGATCATCTGAAGAATCCTTAACGGTCCAGGCTAAAATGTCAGCTTCTTAACAAGACCTTTCATCTAGCCCTGAGGTAGTCTCTGTCCCAGGACATTCAGAGCTCAATCTTACACAGGCCACAGTTACACTAATGGACTGGGATTAGTACAAAGTTGCCCCCTGCTGCCCCACTCTTTGGGTTTTACTTTGTACTTATATGCGTGCTAATAAAGCCAAGCTATTTAAGGAAACCAACATGACAGCCATTAATGCAACCATGCCAAACAAGAAGACAGGTGCCATGGGTAAGGAGGGTAAGATCTCTTTCTGTCTCATCCTTCCCTCCCTTATTGTTTCTATCTGTTTTCAAAGCCTTTCTTCTTCCATGTCAGGGGTTTTTTTTGGTAAAATCAGCTAAACCACATTAGCAGCCCAGGGAGGCAGGAGTTAAGACACATAGAGCCTAAGGCCACATAGTAAGAAAGGTATGCCTCCTCCCTTCTCAGCAGGAAAAGCTTTCCAGAACCAGCCAGTGCAAAGATGAAGCAGATGGCAATGATGAGTGGGGTTTTAGTTTTTATTTTATCTTCTAGAATTAATCAGCAATAGCCACCCCACAGAAGCATCCTGTGGTTTGAGAAGTTGGCTTCACTGAGAGACTACAAGTGAAACTAAGGCTTTCTCCAACAGCAAAAACAACCCTGCCACCCCCTGCCCACAGCTCTTGGAGCACTTTGTGTCATTCCACTCATCTATTAAGAAATCTCTCAGAAACAATTTCCCTAATCCTACTCTAAATACAGGTCCATAGTTTGGATAGTATTTTCTTGATACCAAATGGAAGTAGGGTCAAGTTTAAATGCTGCTGTAAAATCGAAGGTAAAATTACCCTCTAGCCCCATCTTACTTTCAGCCTTTTCTGTTGTCTGTTCATAGCTAGCAATTTTAAATTTGTTCTTTTACAGATGCCATACAGCACAGTAGTCTAAAAGGACAAATGTGACACCTGCAGAAAATGCAGCATAATAGGAGATTAAGATGGCACTGTGATTTCTTCACTGCCACTGCCTTTTACATGGACATCTATCCAGCTCTGTGACTTTAGAACTCTCCAGGATTTTAGTATCTAACTTGAAATAATTTAATACCTATTTCCTGATGAAATACATTCTATGCCTCATTTTAGCTTCACACTCAGTGAGAGGGTACACACACTTTACAGGACAAAAAATTTAAACCATGACTACTTAGTAAATTATGCATTGTAGTGATTGAAAGACAACAAGCACCAGAGAAAATACATGCTGAAGCCTGATGTATATACTACATTGGGAAGTCTTCAGGCATACGACAAAGAATTTGTAGGTTTTTTTCCCCCCAATTACAAGAGAACAGAGGATTTGTCAGACATTGATTCTGTAGCTTCCACTATCCACTCTACACCTCCTTCCTCTTGATGATCAGAGGCCCAACATTGTCGCCAGTTTCCTCGTTGTGCTTTGTGTGAGAGCCATCACACAGTGGGAACTGAAAAAGAAAGAATAAACACAACTAAAGTACATCCAGAGTCAGAACTAAGAACCTAGGCTGAAAGTTTATTAGGCATTTTCTCATTAAATCCACTGAAACCACAGACCACAACTTTTATGCAGCATCTCAGGTTTCCCTGAGTTTTGGCTGAACCCTAACTTTATCATTATTAGTGTAGAGCAGGCAAGAGGCTTGTTCTAAAAAAGCAGCCACTAAACTCCATTGTCTTTGGTACTCCTGCCTCAGGTGACTGGAACAAAACTACAGCCTGAGCAGACCTTCAGCTGTAACCTACCTGAAGTATCTTACTCTCGACCTTGCCCCATGCTTCCTCAGTGCTGCCCTTAAGAGCCACATCAGTTATAAGTAATTTGAAGAAATATCTGTTCCATTAAAAAAACCCACCCCAGAACAGGCTGGTCAGAGTAAGAATTACAGGGACTCCTTTAGCCAGCTCTAATTTTGCTTGCTTAGAAGTAATGGGACTCAAAGTTGGGCATTACTCAGTTTTTGCCTTTGCAACAGTACTGTTCTCTTGCAGTACCGTCACAGTCAGTATTCAACATTCCACTGATCTCAGTGTTCCTACTTCAGTCATAGCCTTTGAAGGACATTAGTACCCTACCACCCATGCTTAGTTAGAATAAAAGATTTCAAAGTAATGCACAAAAGCAATATAATGAAACAATATACAGAGCTTTAAAAACAACGCCACCTTGTCTGTAGGGTAGTATTGGGAGGGAAGGAGAGAGATGAGGTTTCTTCTGGCTTTTCACAGTAATGAAATGTCAAAACCTAAGCTAAAAATGGCATGCAATATTTCTGAATAAAGAAACCTTAAATTCAGAGAATGCTCATGTAAGCTGATTCATGGAGAAACTTTCTCATGCCATCAGTCACTTGTGACTCAATGAACAAGTAGTTACAGATGCTTGGACAAAATCTGAGCAAACAGGAATGTATGTTTCTGGGACACTGACCAGCTTTCAACAGCAGATGTTCCTCGGCCAGTTGTTTTTCCACGCAACACCACAGTTCACTGGTCTTCACAGACACAGAAGCACAGCTGTCTTCACAGACAGCATCCACCAGACATTAACATCTCACAAGCTCCAAGGAGACTACCCAAAGTCCAGCTACAGCAACATCATCACTTTGAGTTTTCAAGCAATAAAAATGGTGGGATTCCTAGGTTCAGACAGCATCCAGACATCTTTAACAGCTACCAACGGTGACTGCTCCGCATTCATTCTACTGGTCAGCTGGTCTGAAAACACTGACTCCCAGAGGCTGGTACACTAGACTTGAGCTTCTCAGGGAAAAACACCAAAGAGCATCCTAGAGCACCCACACAGTCACCCTGAAGACCAGATACTGCATAGAAGGATACTGGGGCCTGACATAATGTGTTCATCCCCGATTGAAAATAAAGCAGGCTAGCAGCAATAGTGGCCAAAACCCTGGGGGAATTGTACAGTGATCTGGACAGCTCAGCTGATTTCCCTTGCCACTGAACACATTTGGATTCTCTATCACTATTTCTGCTGATAGTCTGCAGCAGTATTCCTCAACCCACAACCTGGGGACTAACACTTCTCTGGAAGACAGAGAGGCTGCAGGTCATTGTAAAAAGACAGCACATTAATTTCTCACTCTCCCAGCTCACACCTAAAAATGAAGACAAGAAAACAAATGGTCTAACTTTAATTACAATTTAAAGACAAAACTCTTGCACTGGGTTTTTGAGCACTGGGTTTTTTCACTAAACTGGACATTTACAAAGTGCCTGCAGAGCACAACACTGAATAGAAAAGGATCATTTAAAGAACCACCCATTTACTGTTAACAGATAATTACATGCCAAGACAAACTTATTTCAAGATACCACATGTATTTTTTTAAAACACATACATTCCACAAAGACTTTGTCCAGCACAAAAGCCTTTTAAATACACTATTTCAGGAAAAAAACCCCAACCAAACAGAATCAACTGCTCTTTTTTCAAAAGTTACTGTAAAATACTCTGGTATAGTCCAACTGTTTTGTTATTCCATGTAGAGGAGGAACACCACATAGGGTCAGCTGTAAGTCCATGCACACCATTACTGCAACAGAAACATCCTGCGGTTCCTAATGGTACTGGTTCTACCAACAGCCTCATGCCTCAGGTGAGCCTGAATCTCAAGAGAAGTGCACAGAGTGACACAAAAAGACATTTCTTCTAACCTTTATATGCACCTATTTAACAAAAACATGGCAGGTACTTAATGCATTTGAAGTAACTGTAATTTCCTGCATTGAAAGCACACATATTCCCCATTCTGACACCATATTATTACAAATTTAAACAGTTTGAGAAATGTAAGAGAGATAATGCTAGCTGACAACTTCCAAAGATGACAAGCATGTAGGAATTATGTATTTTATTACTGTTTGGCAATAACAAATATAAGAAGCACACAAACTCTATTAAAGGTTATGCTACCCGTGCTCTCAAGGCAAGAGGAAGGCAACAAAACTGGAAACTACAATCTTTGAAGTGGAACACGTTGACTAAAATACTTATCATTAAGCAGCCATAAAAGGAAACAAATACCTTCCAAAATTTCCACTTACCTCCTAAATCCCTTTACAAGACCTTTCAGATCAGAATTCTAAGAATGCACTCATTATACCCTCATCTACTTTCTTTCTAACACAGTAGGGCAATATGTTCCTAAACTAACAATACCCCTTAAACATATGCCAAAACATACTTCTTAAAGTTTTTATTTCACACGAAAAAAAGGGTAATATCAAACAACAGCGAACAATTGGCAGAAGCTGCAATGCAACCAGCAGAATCAGACACTATCTTCCATTTCTGTTTAGAAGACTGAATAGGAAGCAGAAAGCACAAACACTAGGGTTCAAGTAGGGTTTTTCCAGTTCAGACTCCAGATGGAATAAAGAAGACAAGGCCACTTCCACAGGACTATTTCAGCATCAAATCATAATGCTGTTTAATCCTTAGCAGTGTTACACTGTGAAACCAAATTCAGGTACAAATGTGTAAGCTCCTGAGTTACTTGCAGGGTAATGAAGTCAGATCTGGCAACAGTAAGAAGCCAAAATTACAGATTCTGGAAATTGCTGAGTTTGGCCTGAGACCAATGTCTAACACTTGAGAACTTGAGTATTCACCTTCCTGGAGGAGAGAGAGCTACATTTCAAGGTAGTTATCTGGCTCTGAAGGTCTGTATTATTTTAGTCTCCACACACTGGCACCTCCTAAAAAAGCTTTTAAATGTGCACCCATGGTAAATATCCAGGATTAATCATGCAATCTGCCTTCTCTCATTACAGATCCCAGAACTACCATTATATATGAAGTATATACATCTCAGCTACATTAGGTGTCACACATCTCCAAGATCAGATTTAAATCTGAGGTACTGTTATTGAAAGGCTAGGTTATCACTAATTTAAGACAATTGAAGCAACCCAACTTCAAATGCAAGCAAGCTGGACCAATATTTTGGCCAGACTTTTAATTGCACAAAAATAGAAGTTTAAAGTATGCTGCTGTGATTGCACTGGCATACACCATGTACTACTAGCAAGGTACTTTCTAAGCTTCCAACTTTCTCCAAAAAGAGGTGTTTCAGATCCTCACAGACTGTGTTTCCTGAGCTCCTACTGCCAACAAGTCAATAGTTTTGGATAAGCCTCAGTATTAGCACAGGTAGCACACAAAATGGTATCTGTCATTCATGATCATGCTCCAGACAGTTGCTCTCTTTTCAAGAGATCTTCGCCAGAGCTACAGAAACATTCTGTCCACTATTAGCACTGATCTGCAGACTTTACTCTGAGCATCAGCACAAATTCATGTAGTTCAACATATTAGAATATTCCTACATCTCAGTGCAGAACAGTTTAGGTGAAAATAAGTTAGTTTGCTCTAAATAAAGCAGTATTAAAATAGTTCTGCTGAAAGATGCATGCACATGAACAACACTGGATCCATTCATTCTTCTCTTACCTTCTTAGATCTCCAACAACGACAGTACACAGCCTTGTCTCCCAGATCTTCCATATCAAAGGCATGGACTACTTTGGGGTTATCTTTCTGGATATGGGGATTCACCATTGCTTTACAGCATTTGTCCTTAGAGAGAAATTTTTTGTAAGCTAGATATCCAACAGCAGCTGCTCCAGCAGCTAAGGAGACTGCAGCAATCCATTCAACTAGAATAAAAGAAGAAAAAACAAGAGACTGTTAGGTTTTGACCACAACATTTTATTAAAACTACTCGGGAGTAAATGTTTTCATGCTTGCAGCAACACCTTCTTACTTTCCAACACATCTTTTTGTTCTGTAGTAGTAACCCTCTACTTTAGAAAAGTGTTTTCCTTTGACAGTCACCTAGTTAATATGCTCTTTTCTATTGATCAGAGTTCTACTTCACCACAGTCCCTTCTACACCTGGCAGAGTTTTCATGGTTTTGTTTTGTTTTTTACTCTTCTATTTAGCAAACTCTGATATTAACATCACTAGAACATTGTTTCAAAGTTCAGCATATTAAACCAGGTGTAAGTGCATCCTGTAGCAGCAAAACAACTGTGTTGTTTGTTTCAGTTGCAAGAAAGTCACTGAAGAGCAGTCAGCACCAACAACCCAAAACCAGATTTCTCCCCCCAAAGGTATGGGCACTGAGCGGCTTTTAATAAAATCCATCTTGTAACTAAAAAACCTAGAAAGTGTTTGGCAATGGGAAAATTATTAAATATACTACCACCACTAACAAAAGCCATCTTAGATTAAATCCCTACTATGGTATAGAAGAAAGAACAAGGATCCAAAAAGATTATATTCAAGAATAATAGCACACATTTTTTTTAACTACATTACATCCTGAATCTCTGCAAAACAACTTTCATTAAAAAAGTCCTCCTGCCACCACTTCTCATCCTCACTTTTCCTCCCTTTATTTACCGATAAAATTTTTGCAGTCTTTCTTAGTACAATGTCCATTCCTGCAAGAAGTTTTTTTTCTATTTTTTTGTGGCTCTACTGTTTTCTCTCTGCTTCATGAAAATATGCTGGACTTTGGCTCAAAGGTTGAGGTTGCAGCACCAGGTCAGGTTGTTTCCTCTCAGTGAGGAAACAAGTGGCTGCTCTTTCTCTGCTTTTATCCACCACTTCTACATATGCATGTACTGCAAGTTCTGTTTACAGCCAAATAAACAGGAATTTAAGTTTTAGCACATTTACAGAACTTAGTAAAATTACAATGGTCTCCAGTCGGGAATTTCTATACTGTCCTATATTTCAACTGGATTTGTAAGATGCCAAGCCAGATGATATCTGTGGAGCAAGAGGCATCACTATGTCCAAGTCTAGGAAGAAACAAAAACCTCTGTTAGTTCTTGCTACTTTCCATGACCAGCTGACTTACTCTATTTCCACTATGAGCTTGGACTAAAAGCATCAAGGTTTTCTGTCCCTGTCCCACAGACTTTTCTAAAATCTGTATCAAGCCCTTTTCTCAGCTAAAACACTGTGCTAGCTCATAGGCACCACACTGATCCACTGTGTCTGGCTGTAGCAATTTGCAGAATTACTATCTGTACAGTGTCTGCAGCCCTGTAAGATCAGGGAAGGCAGGCACTCTTTTAGAGTCTTACTAAAGGAGTAAAAGATGCAGAAATCCCTTAGAATTAATTTTCTTAGTAAATGACACAGAAGAGACCAACATACCCTGAGACCCCCCCCCCACTAATGAGTGACAAACCCTTCCTGGAATAGTAAGGTGATATTAAGATACAGAAAATCATCTTTAACAGGGAAGAATTTAGGGCAGGCCTAAATTTCCCTGCTCCCCAGCTCCTTAAAACAATAAAAGTCTCAGAGACCATGTTTTGAATGATGTGGTTTATATCCATCCACTGAGTTCTCACCCTTTATTCCCCAGAATAATGCATTAATTTTAATAAAGAAGGAAATTAAATTTTAAAAAAGGTTCTATGAAAATCTGCTTTAATTTAGTACAACAGCCCAAACTAATCAAAATAATAGCTACAGTTTAAATCCAAGACAGCAGCTCTCCCAAGAAAAGCCACTGCAGTACCCCTGCCCTGTCTCACTCGATCAGGCCTGGGAACACCTCCAGGAAGGAGGTGCTCAGCAAGCTCAGAGACCTGTTGGGTCTGACAACTTTGAAGTGACCCCTGACGAAATGCAGCTACAACAGCAAAAGCAAAACCAAGGGACTGCTCATTGCCTGGCTTTTGGGGAAGCAGCAATTGCAAGGATTGCCCAAGCTGCTACCAATGCATTGCCAATGGTCCAAATCTTCACCTACATTTTAAGTAAGTGATAAGGGGACAGAGGGACCATACCCATTCCCTTATAAAATCTAAGGAGAAAGAGCGACTTTAATGAAGACCACAGATGGCTCCTACAACTGAAGTAGTAACCTTTAAGGTACTGCACCTTAAGGAAGCTGATCTTTACTTACATCTATCCAAAAGTCCAAGACAACTTGGCAAACAAGAGGAAAAAAAATTGGTAATATTTCTGTGACTCACTACATGCAAGAGAAGTCTGTACGAAAATTCAGCAGCACATTCAGAAGCGCTGTTCTGCACATTTGCAGCCAACCCAGATGCCTCTGACATCCCTTGGGCCGTCTTCCATAACTGCACATCAGATCCAGCTCAGCAAGCAGAGATAATGAATTAGTCATCTCATCTTGCAGTGATCCTTTACCTCTTCTCCCAAGGGCTAGAGTCATCCTTTACATACGCAGGCAAGTTGTATATATATCAACAGCTTCAGGTATTTTTTTCTTATAATAGAGGAATGTCTTTTCTGTATTACCTGTTTTTATCACTTCCCTGGAGCGACTTTGCTTTTCCCCTTTCAGGATGGAAAATTATCAACCACATTTAAAGCAGTCTTATTCTTTAAATTCTAGAACTGCCTTAATAAATATAATGAAAATTTAGAAGAAATATTTGAACTTATTCAATAGACTCCCTGTTTAATCATCCTACAGAGTTTCAGAGGCATTAGGTTTTGTCTTGTTTCACACACAGATCTGGAAAAGCTGGAACACCCATTTAATCTTTCTAAGTTAACAAAAAAATGCACCTGGAAGAACACTTTTATTTTTAAATAATCTGAACTGTTTCAAAAGACCTCTGGTGCCAATTTAACAGTTTGCTGCCAAACCCTTAAGGTCATACATGAGGCATCTGTTAACAGAGTGACACTGATGTGGAGTGTCAAGGGGTTTTAATTTCTCCTTAAAATAAAAAGCAGTAGGAACAACTTTTAAGTTACTATTAAAGAACTCCCAATTCTGGTATAAAACCAAACCACAGTGTTACAAGACAAGACAAAACAGGCCTATGTAACATGGCAGAAAAAACTGGTTTTATGTTGTTAGCACTAAGCAATGGAAAAAAGTTTGGCTAAAACTCCAGAAAAATCAACACACAAAGGAGAGAAGAAATGGCAAGAGAGACGGAAAGAAGGAAACAAATTTAAAGAATGAAGTCCCAGGAGAGCAGGCAGAGCACAGAAGTAAACAAAAAAAATCAGAGATGAGAATGGCAATGAGACACTGATACAGATTTATTCTCTTCTGTATTCTTTGGACATATGCTAATGAAAGAGATTTAGATCAAAGTTTCTCCTCTCTTCTTTCTCTAAACATCTTGAACATTGCTCTGGATGTTTCCAGATCTACACTACAGAGGGAGTTTTTGGATCTGCTAGAGAGCTCCTAGAGACTTTATCCACAGCAAAACACGCATTTAACATCTGCACTGAGAAGTGGACTAAGAAAGTGAAGTGGTCTTGCCTCCACCAAGATTCTTGTTAAGAACCCAGTTCAATTTACATTCTAGCAACTATAAACATTATGGGGGAGAGCTACACCCTGACAAAATTAGTCCAAGACCATCCTAAGAGGCAATATTCAAGTTACCTCTGCTGCTTAGAAAATGTTTAAATTTTAAAATTTGTTATTCAAAAGCCACAGAGTAATAACACCAGACATGAAAAACTGTATTTTATGTCTCCAGAAGCACTTGTAACTTTCAGGCATTTTTCTCCTCGTTTTGTTGCCAATGAAGAGACTATTACTGTGCAAGACTGTTCATGACAGTCCAGTAGTGTCACTGCCCACAACAAAAGGAATGCTGGAGAAACACATGCCACTCACTTGAGATGACTCACTGAAGAATCATCCAGGATAACTGGAGGCACAAAAAGCCTAACAGTAAAAGCCAAGCAGTCCAGCCGACAAAATCACTTCTACCTCTCCACAGCATCCACAAAAAATAAGATTATGACTGGCAGGTTTAATTTAACTGAAGACATTTGGTAAAGAGGCCATCTAAGGGAAAAAGATCGCTGGATTTCACCAATAAGCAGTAAAAGACAAGTCACCGTGATCAGATCTGTGGTTGGTCACACAACCACACCTCTCAGACAAAAAGCATTAGCTGTGTTACTGCCTTCAGAAGGGCACACACGCACAGAAGCAGCTAACTCCATCACTGCTACCACGAATTAAATCTCACAAAAATATGGTAAGTTTCTGGTATCTAGTTTTCAGTAAAGACTAAATGATTTTCAAAATTCATCAGCCTGAGACACATGCCAGCTAGAGGAAGAACTGTAACCTGCTAATCACAAACCACTGATCAAGTTTAACCTCTTCAGAAATCACAAAAAACTAATGCTGTCTCCTAAAAGGAGCACCCTCCAGACTGGTCCCATCAGTTGCTCCTATGCTTTCCTTAGATAATGAGGATATTTTCAGTTTGTTTAGGATCATATTCTTCTCCCATTGCCACTAAATTTTTCTGCTTAATTCCTACTGTCTAGGGACTGTTCTAATTCTTGCAAGATTAAAAACGACAGCAAGCTGCCGTTGGGGACACAATCTGGATGCAAGTCATTACCAAGTCATCCTCAGGGCTTTGGTTATTTTAATAAGCAGAGCCTTCCATTACTGTAGCCCATTTTAGACTAACGCCTTTGCCACCATCCTCTCTACCAACGGCCTCCAGCCTCCCCCACCCCTAAAAAACCCAAACCATCTGCCCGCTAAATTAAGGACAAACCATGAGCAGCTTTGCAAGTGGAAACCAGTCCTGCACGTGAAGCTCATTTTTTAGAGAAAATTAGGTAATTCAGCTCTCAATTCTATTCTCCACCCGGCCCAACTCTTTCATCCTGTCCGGTTGGCAACAGCATTCAAAACACACAACGCTATCTCAGGCACGATTCAAGTCAATCATTACACAGCACAAATGTCACCGTTACCTCCGCTGTACAGTATCGGGCATTGAGAGCCAGACAAAACCTCTGAAATTTATAGGTTTTTCACGCAATTTTCACTCAAACGGGTAGAAAAACAAAAATAAAACAGCCCCGAAATGGGCTATCCTCAGTACAGGCAAAAGCCGGCGGGCGGCCGAAGCACCCGCAAGGGCCCGGCGCGGAGCTCGGCGGCCCCGAGCCCTCGCACCGCAGTGGGGAGGGACGGGGGAAAAGGGGACCCCTCAGGCCGATCCACCACACCGCGTTCCCCGCTCGCTGACCGCAGTAGCGGTTTTATTGATGAGCGGATCCCACTGGTCGCTTCCAGACCCACCGCATCCCGCGCGGACGGTGAGGGGGGAGGGGCCCGCCATCTTGTCCCAGGGGTCCAGTGAGGCACGAGGGCCGCCCCCCGTCCTGCCCGCGGGCGGTCCCGTGCCCCCAAACCTGCCCTGCCCCTACGATCAGCTATCAACTCGAACTCCCCGCCAGCCATACCCCTCACGGCGCTGTTCTGTCCCGACCCCATCGCTCCCGCTCCACACCGCGCACGCGCCACTGCCCAAGATGGCCGCGGGGCCGCCCCTTAAAGGCCTCCCGGAAAGACAAAGGGCTAAGGGGAGAGGTGGGGATATGCCGGATGAGACTGCGGAGGGGCGTCACTGAACTGACACCTGGCGCAGAGCTCTCAGGGAAGGCTCTGCAGCTGTAAAATGGTTGTTGGGCAGACACTGGCTTGGCGCGGCCCCGCCGTTCTCTTCTCCTTGCAACGCTATCAGTCCCCAACAGCTCTGCAAAACGCTTAGGACAGATCGCTGTATGAGCCTTCTCCTGTGTAATTGTGGAATGAAGCTGAAAAGTGATATCCTCCAAGCGACAGTCACCTCGAACCTTATAAGCTTAGGTATTGAGGTGAGAATTACAATTCTTTACCTTAAAAAAGTATTATCAAAATTCTATACCTGATTAAGGACTCGCTACTCTGCGATCTCGTTTATGGCTGGACTTGATAGGAAAGACGTGTGCTTATGACTTTACAAACATGGATGAGGGTATGGATGTTAGTATCTTTGAAATACTTCTTAATGTCTCTACCAACTTCAAGCCGCAGGTTTGTTACAGAACCCACATAGTTTGGCTCCTGAAACAGAAAAATGGGTCAGCACAAGCCTGAGTTTCTGAGCTTTGGGGGGAAATTACATATTCAAGGGGGGAATATGTGGTAGGCGGTTCAGGAAAGCTGCACCTTTCTGGTACCTCAGCCGATGGGGAAAGGCAGAAGGCAACATGCAGCCAGGAGTGCAAGATAAAAGGAGGCTGCGGCCTCCAAAACTGAGAGAGAAAACCCTGCGGGCATGTGCCCCAGTGGACTCCTCCTTTATTCGAATAAAGTCGCAGGACTCCTCTGTCTCCTTTACGGACCCTGGCCTTTCATAGCATCACTTTTCTACACAAGATGGGCACGTGTCCAGATCTTTCCACCGTCTGGGAATGGCACACTGCAAGTGGAGCTGGAGGTGCACCTCACTTAGTTTCAGTAATCAGCTCACTTCAACACTGGCCGGCACCAGGCAATTGATTGGGTTCCCGAGACTGTCCGGGAGACAGATGAGTGACGGACCGAGAAAGTCCATGAAGAGTCCACAGGAAAGGACCACTGAAAATCTCACCGGTGAGTTCAGTGGGATTTTCGGGGAGTGGAACATGGCAGAACGCCCAGAGGGGGCAGTAACAGAAAGTCAAGAAAGGGTCTCAACCACAGGGATGAGGATCTCGAAATACCTCCGAAGGCTCTTTTGGGAGAATATTGAGATGGTTTGCACATTTTCCCAGAGGTAGTTAAGGACATGGACGCCCAGAAGGCGCAGTAAGGGAAAGTCGAGAAGCCGTCTCCGCAACAGGGGACGGATGGTGTTGGTTTGGGAAAGGATTCGTTAAAGGGGAGTGTGGAGGAATATGTTTAAGGCAAAGAGTAATGGGAGACTATGTGATAAGGAAAGAAAAGAGAAACAGTGAGGATGTTCGCCGCTGTTATAAGTATATACTATATTATTGGCTTTTCCAAATANTTCGTTAAAGGGGAGTGTGGAGGAATATGTTTAAGGCAAAGAGTAATGGGAGACTATGTGATAAGGAAAGAAAAGAGAAACAGTGAGGATGTTCGCCGCTGTTATAAGTATATACTATATTATTGGCTTTTCCAAATACTGCGAAAAAAAATGAATGCTATATGTATAATGTTGGGAAACTCTGCTGAATGAATATAGTTTATTTTAGTTCTGCTATTAACAAAACTTAGGAATAGTAGCGTGATAAATATATTTTTGGACTACAACATGGTGATGTAAAAAGCTTTTGTTCATGTAACTAACTCAGAGAATGGTAAAAAGATAATCAGGAAATTCTTCCCATTCTTGGATTATCCTATCTAGATGACGACAGGGGTGACGAACACCAAAACTCCAGGGAAAGGATTTATTGATCTCCGTTACCAGGGAGTGCACTGGCAAGAAGGAGCCGCAAGGAAAAAAAAAAAGTTAAAATGTTGATTTACTGGTTGCGGGGGAGTGATTTTGAATTATGCATGAAGGTCTATGAATATGCAACAGGTTGAAGCATTTAACGAAGTGTTCTCTGAGTTAAGGTATGCACTTGGCGGAATACCAAGCACCCGGCCGTTGTAACCTTTTGCTTTATTGTCTCTTACTGTCTTTTATTAATTTCTTTTTTAAATCTACCAGGAAACCGATCCTCGATTTTCACAGCCGCCTTATCTGCAAAATCTGCAACTTAATACAGGGCCGGCTGCAGGTCCTTTGTATTCCCGGCTTTCAAGATAAGAAAAACAGGGAGGTATTGTTCCTACACGCCCCACCCTTCCTCGGGTCATTATGAAGCCAGGGTGGAGCATCTGGGTTTGTCCACTTACTATTCAGGATTTAAGGGGATTTCTCTACGGTGAGTGGCGAGACCAGGTGTGAAAGTGCAGCACCGGCGGCACGGACTGGGGACCCGTGGGGGAGGTGCAGGACCGGGCTGAGGCTATGGGGTAGCCATGGTCTCAGCGCCGGGCGGTGCCTGATGCCGTCACCCCGCGGTCAGGGGCTGCAGTGGTTCCTCGCCCCCATAAAGATGCAGGACGTCTTGTCGGTCTTGCCGTCCCTGTTACACTGCCGGCTATAGCTGTGCGCCGAGCTGCGCCAGCTCCTGGTGTTTTAAAGAGCTTGTGGTGCTGGGAGAGCGGCCCGGGGACAAGAGGTCTGCTGCGGGGGTGCGTCTGGACAATGCGGCAGGACAAAGACCGGTTTTGGTGTACGGTGTAACCACAATTTGTCACCAAAGCCTGGCCTGATATAAGAGAGGATTTTGATTGGGTGACTAGAGACATGAGTGATTTTGCAAAAAGTACGCGAGATAGATATGTATATTCACACACGTATACACACACACACGTATAGACACAGGCATACACATACAGACACACACACGAATACACACACGTATACACACATACCCAAAAAGACACACGCATACACATATAGACACACAAACACAAAACACACACAGGTATACACACATACACACACATATAGACACACGCATGCACATATAGACACGCGCACACAAAAGACACACACGTGCACACACACACGAACACACGCATGCACATATAGACACGCGCACAACGTGCACACACACACGAACACACGCATGCACATATAGACACGCGCACACAAAAGACACGTATATAGAGACAAACATATAGTCGCATGCATACACATGTAGACACTGACACGTACACACGTATATACAGACACACACATAGTCACACGCATACACATATAGACGCGCACATACACATGTAGACACTGACACGTGCACACACGTCTATAGAGAGAAACATAGTCGCACGCATACACATATAGACGCGCACATACACATGTAGACACTCACACGTGCACACACGTCTATAGAGAGAAACATAGTCGCACGCATACACATATAGACGCGCACATACACATGTAGACACTCACACGTGCACACACGTCTATAGAGAGAAACATAGTCGCACGCATACACATATAGACGCGCACATACACATGTAGACACTCACACGTGCACACACGTCTATAGAGAGAAACATAGTCGCACGCATACACATATAGACGCGCACATACACATGTAGACACTCACACGTGCACACACGTCTATAGAGAGAAACATAGTCGCACGCATACACATATAGACGCGCACATACACATGTAGACACTCACACGTGCACACACGTCTATAGAGAGAAACATAGTCGCACGCATACACATATAGACGCGCACATACACATGTAGACACTCACACGTGCACACACGTCTATAGAGAGAAACATAGTCGCACGCATACACATATAGACGCGCACATACACATGTAGACACTCACACGTGCACACACGTCTATAGAGAGAAACATAGTCGCACGCATACACATATAGACGCGCACATACACATGTAGACACTCACACGTGCACACACGTCTATAGAGAGAAACATAGTCGCACGCATACACATATAGACGCGCACATACACATGTAGACACTCACACGTGCACACACGTCTATAGAGAGAAACATAGTCGCACGCATACACATATAGACGCGCACATACACATGTAGACACTCACACGTGCACACACGTCTATAGAGAGAAACATAGTCGCACGCATACACATATAGACGCGCACATACACATGTAGACACTCACACGTGCACACACGTCTATAGAGAGAAACATAGTCGCACGCATACACATATAGACGCGCACATACACATGTAGACACTCACACGTGCACACACGTCTATAGAGAGAAACATAGTCGCACGCATACACATATAGACGCGCACATACACATGTAGACACTCACACGTGCACACACGTCTATAGAGAGAAACATAGTCGCACGCATACACATATAGACGCGCACATACACATGTAGACACACACGTGCATACACGTCTATAGAGAGAAACATATAGTCGCACGCATACACATATA
>VWZS01009800.1:0-59686 GCA_013397075.1 Rhabdornis inornatus
GCCTGTCCCTATCTACCACACCATCCAGGTGGTCTTTGCTGAGTTCACTTCCCAATTCTTGAAGGTCCCTCCGCCAAATGCCTTCAGGGTAGTCTTAAGTAGTCCATTGTACTGTTTAACTTTCCTGGCAGCTGGTGCATGATAAGGGATATGATATATCCATTCAATGCCATGTTCTCTGGCCCAGGTGTTTATAAGGCTGTTCTTGAAATGGGTTCTGTTGTCTGACTCAATTCTTTCGGAGGTGCTATATCTCCACAGGACTTGCTTTTCCAGGCCCAAGATGGTGTTCCAAGCAGTAGCATGAGGCACAGGGTAGGTCGCCAGCCATCCAGTTGTGGCTTCCACCATGGTTAGCATGTAGCACTTACCTTGGTGGGTTTGGAGAAGAGTGATGTAGTCAATCTGCCAGGCCTCTCCATACTTATATTTGGACCACCACCCCCCATACCAGAGGGGCTTCACCTGCTTGGCTTGCTTGATCTCAACACGTGTCTCACAGTCACGGATAACCTGAGAAATACTGTCCGTGGTTAGATTCACCCCTCGGTCTCGTGCCCACTTATAGGTGACATCTCTGTCCTCATGACCTGAGGCATCGTGGGCACATCGAGCTAGGAACAACTCTCCCTTGTGTTGCCAATCTAAATCTATTTGTGACACTTCTATTTTTGCAGCCTGATCTACCTGATTGTTGTTTCGGTGCTCTTCATTAGCCCGACTCTTGGGGGACATGGGCATCTACATGATGGACTTTCACAGGTAGCTTTCTCTACCCAAGCGGCAATGTCTTTCCACTCATCAGCAGCCCAGATTGGTTTTCCCACATGCTGCTAGTTGGCCTTTTTCCACCTTTCCAGCCAACCCCACAGAGCATTGGCTACCATCCATGAATCAGTGTAAAGGTAGAGCTTTGGCCACTTCTCTCTTTCAGCAATGTCCAAAGCCAGCTGAGCAGCTTTGAGCTCAGCAAGTTGACTTGATCCATCTTCCCCTTCAGTAGCTTGTGCAACCCATCGTGTGGGGCTCCATACAGCTGCTTTTAATAGGAAATAATGTAATTTCAGCAGTCATGCAGTGGGACTCAATGGCCCATTAACAGAAGATATCTCCCTGGAGGAAGGATGGATTGTGGAAAAGCTAAAGAACACTGCACCACCTGGTTTTAACAGATGGTCCATTAACAGAAGATATCTCCCCCAGAGATAAATATCACTATCGTACCTGGTGTCAACAAATGGTGATAGAATACATACTTTTGGTTACATCCTGCTTTGCAAGCCAAAACACTCCTTTGCCTGCATTTTTAATTTGGATTTTAGTTTGTTTTTCTTTTTCCTCACCCATAAGACTGAAAAGTGTCTTTTCTAACTTACAGTTTCTGTAGGTATTTCCAAATCTAGAGTTACATTATGCTACCAAATAACTAAGTTTTATCTCCTAGGAATGAAGAATTTTATTTCCAATTTTCAGTACTTAAAGCATAAATTTCCGAACATCTTCCTTGCCAGTATAAAGGTCGGAGTAAGTCTTCGCCCCAGGGGACATATATGATGTGTTGCTTCCATGCTGACATCTCAAAACCTTCCAGAGGCCCAAAGGAGAGGCAGATAACCCCTGAGTTGGTGAAAATGTCATAAAATAGATGTGCTGAAATTTGCATTTTAGTGCCCAAATTAAGGCTTCTGTGGTCTTATTTAGCTCACCTCTTGCAAGGTGAAAAGAGTATTGAACATGGTTATTTACATTCATGTGTTGTAAATACATTCAAAGAAACTCTGCAGCCTGACATTATCCAGGGGAAATTAATCTGTTTCCCTTTTTTTGTGTTCCTAAGGAAAAATCCTGTGCTCTGCCTTGAGCTTTTCCTGTCAGAGGAGATCTCTCCCAAAGGACGCCCAGCTGTCTAGGGCTCTGTGTCTGTGTACGAAAGGCAAAGTGAATGGAATATAACCGACTGATGCTTGAGCTAAAAAACCCAAAAACCTAGCAAATTCCAGTAGTAAGGAAGGGTGCCAGAGAGCAGTTTTAGGCTAGGCTGGAGAATTTTACACATTATGGACTCTAATAACTCCTACAAACAGACCAAGAGGGAATTCCTGAAACAAAATTATTAAATAAGCAGGTGAATGTCAATGTTGATGTTGCTTTTCTGTCAAATTAGCGAGGCAAAAGGCAGGTACTAGCATAGGGGTGGGTTATTCAGCTCAGATTCACAGTGTGTTTTCTTCAGGCACTATGTCTTTGTTTCTTGAGCTGCCCTGTGATTACAACAGAATCTTTCCAAAGCCTAAGCATAAACTGGCGCCCTCCCTCAGAGCTCCCTTCTGTGCCAGCTCCTCCTCCAGCCAGGGAGGTGCCAGCTCTGCCCCCTGGTTTCAGCCCGCCTTTCTCCACATTGGATTAATAGCTTGGTTAAGGCTGGGGTTTTTTTGTCCTGTGGGACAGATCAAGGCCTTAGTGCAGAACTCACTCAATTTCCAAAATAGAAAGATGAGTATTTTATGTGCTGGTCACTGCAGGCAAAGGGCTAATTTTACCTCTGAAAGTCTTACCATTCACCTGTAAATCTGCTGTGGTCCCCTGGGCTTTGTTCAGTTGTTAATAGTATTTATATTATCTATTATACCATGTATTTAAAATGTCTTTTTGTTTCCTTGTCCTGCAGGAAAAAAAAGTGAGAAAATATTTTATAGGTATTATATACATAAAATACAGAGTTCTATATTACGCTGCTACTCTTTTTTCTTTTTTTCCATGCTTGTCAATAAGCATGATATTTGTAAGTTATTTCGTTTTATTTCCCATCCTGAAACTCAGTTCCAGCCACTTTGTTGTAGATGAGAACTAGTGAAATTAGAGCAAAGTTTTTGCTAGCTGAAAAAAACAGAAAATCTTTTAAATAATAGCTCCTCATTGACTGAAGTCAAGAGGCAATTTCAAGAAGACTCTGATGTTCCTAATTAGCTGTGTCCTTTACAAACCTGCCCCAGGAAGCTAAAGGCAAACCATGTGAAAGGAAAATGAAATAACAGCTCCCTTTTAATGCCTTTATTGAGAAATCAGCTCTGGGTGGGGGGGGCCTGACGGGTCACGTGCACCACCACTGCTCCCGATGGATGATCCAGAGGGGGAGAAATTCAGCTTTGCTGTGCAGCAGAGCTGGGCCTTCTATCCTCACAGGAGTCCCTAGAAAGACACTGGCTGACTCGTGGTCCAGGGGTGTCATGTTGATCAGGTGCTGTTCAGGTCATGGTGACAAGGCTAAAGAGCCCTGATTGGTGATTTCATCTTCTTCACTGTTTTCCTTACTTGGGAGTACCATTTTTAGTTTTCAATGTTATATTGGCTCGTTGTTTTTAGGGTTTTTTTAGTACTGGGTTGTGTCCCATAAATACTTGCGGATTTCTTATTTGCCAGGCCCATTTTGGGAGCAGTGGTGGCATTGCCCGATGAGAAGGGGATAGGGCATAGGGGCAAGGCAATTCCAGACACAGAACAATAGTAACAATTAACATAAAAAACAGGGTGTTTTCCACAGTTGACAGAACATTAACAGAACAAACTTGTGAACTTGTTTGTAACAGAAAACAGCTGAAAATCCTTGTGAGTCTCCAGTCCTCAAAAAGAAAGCAGCCTTCACTCCCTCAACACTGCACACCCTGACACACTGCTCTCATTTTATTTGGGCTTCTATATAAAACAATGAAATATTAATTATTACTCTTATACACTGAGAGAGTGTTTTGTTCCCAGAATAATGAAGGAAAGCATCCTTACTGAAGTAACTAAGCACTCCTTGCTGATTGTTCTACTGGTTTAAACTTACTGCTCTGTAAAAATGGCAAGAGTATATTTGAGGGTATGCCAAAGCAAATCTGGAAATGGCAGTTTTTTTCATAGAATAGACATTTGCTCCTATATTGAGCTCTGGCCCTGAGATACAGAATCCTTACGGGTAAAATAAATGAGAAAGGAAACAAAGCATGGAAAGAAAAGCATGGATTGTATGGCATTTATTGCAGATCTCAGGGTTTTTCTTAACATACTGAATTGTGGGCAAATGAAGTTTTGGATTGCATTGCTTTCTCATATGTTATATGTAGTCTTTGCATGATAGATACTATGCAAATTTATCATCAACTTTGGCCTTTGCTTTTGCTGAAAAGTAAAATAATCTTTAATTATGTACGCATATAAGTTTGTTTGCATGTATTGGGAGCACTTCTCAAACTGCAGCATATGGCTGATTGTTGGAGATTCTTCTTGGAAAACTAAGCCAAAGTTACCCAAATACTTGTGGGTGCCACTTCTCCTTCCTTTGCCAATGGAATCCTTAGCACACAGGAGGGTCCCAGTTGTGGCACTGCTGCTTTCCTGCATTTTTATGGCCAATTGATCTTCCAGGGGAATGATGTTTTAATTGCTGTGTATTAATTTTCTTTTCCTGTCACCCCTCCAAAGGAAGCTGCTGCTGCTTTGCCTAAGGAATTTCAGTCTTTGTCAGCAGAGGCACTTGGTTTTCCTGTCAGAGTTCCATACCTGCCTGGTCTCTGGTGCCCTTTCTCTGTGCTGGTGGGTGGTGTCTCTGCTGAGTGTCAGTGGTTCAGGGGCTGCCTATGCTCAAGTGAATCAGCTCCGAGGGAGCTTGGCTGAGCTGCAGGAAACCAGCTCAAACATTTGCATCTATGCCATCGTTAATCTGTAAATATTAATTGGGATAAGAAGGGAAATGTTTACATGGAGAATGCATCAGTTGCCACATTGGTGAAATGTCAGGGAAAGAGCAGTATTTTTGATTTCTTTGAAGTGATGCAAATATTTAAGTGAGGGTCTTCCTTCCTTTACCTTCTTTTCTGTTACCCTTTGAGAAAGTCAACATGGAATTTCTGATATGAAATATGAGATGAACCAGAAAGTCACAGCAAAAATCATGTTGAACTCTTTTTTTTGTTAGGATGATGACTTTCACTGAAACTATCAGCCAAGTTTTAGGGGTTTGAATGGGTGACATCAGTTATTAAACTTCTCTTTTACGTGTTGTTAATTCTGAAATGTTTCTTTTTTTCCACAGTTGCTCTTTCTTTTCCCCCATTATTTTCTATTTTTATCCATGGCATGAAGTGTTACTGGTTACCTTTTCACTTGTAATCTCTGCTAGTACAGAGCTATACACTGAAATTGGTACTGTAGCTGCAAGACTCTGGTGGATTTTTATCTGTTGTCTCGCCTGAGCTGTCTGGGTCAGTAAGAAACAGCTTGAAAGGTGTAGATAAAGTTTACTTTTCCTTTCCTTCAGAGCAGTGTCATTCCAGGGACTTCTCTGGACCTTACTGACAGAAGGTTTGCCTGAGAGGTGGTGTGGTCTTGAAACACAGTCCTTGATTCATACCTGGAGCTAGCAATACATAAAATCTGAATATTAAAAATATTTTTTTCCTTTAAAAAGACATTAATTTTGGAAAAGTATTGTTGGGGTTTGGGAAAAGCTGCTTCTCCTTCCACTAGTCCTTCGAAATGTGTAAGACAACAAATGGACAGAATATAGTCCGTTCTTCTAGGAAGAAGCTGCTCCCATCATTCATTGTCAACCACAGCTTTTACCTTTTTTCCTTGTATTTGTTTTTTGTCATTTCCTATGAAAGATGGCTTAGTATAGTCTATGTAGCCCTTCCTCAGATTTGTGACACTTAAGAATTATTTGAAAGCATACTGAATATCACCTTTGTTTGATTGCATTAAAGAGCTGCTTTAAAGCCAACAGTCTTTTGATAGTAAGACAGCAAATAAAGCACGTCTGTTTAGGGAAAAACACCCTATTTGTGTAACTGTCATTAATCATGCAGAAAATAATGGGCTGTGAGAAACTAATGAAAAATGTTTTGGAGATGCTTTGTCTACAAATGAAAAGGTTTGCATGATAACAAAAAGATAAAGCTAATTTCATAAAACATCTCAGAGTCTCAATAAATAGTCATAAATGAGCTGCAGTGCTGAGCAAAGGCAATAACTACACTAACCCTTCTCATCAGATACTGAGAACCAATTTCTTTATTTGACTTTTAGAATCTTAACATCAGTAATAAATTTGTGGACTCATAGGAAAATATGTATGGAAAGGATTACCAGGTGTCTAGTCAATGAACTTGGGGCTTGTGTCCGAATAATTAAATGTTGTTTTAAAAAGTAGTAACAAAACCAAATCTAAGGAGAACAGGGAAGAGGTTGGGACACATTATGTCTTAGGTAACCATTCAAATCCAGGGAAGAGAGGAGGAAAAGCCACCATCAGGCAAAGGACAATCTGCTCGTCTGCCAATTGACGGGGGTGATTTAAAGGACACAGACACCAGTGGGAAGAACGGTATTATTTTACTATGAATGTAAAGGCAACACAAAAGTAAAATGATATATTGAATAAAAATACACACTTGGATTTAGCAACAAGCAAAAGTAAGCAAGGTAATGCACCTAATCATTACTATATGAGAGAAAAGAAAGAATAGTGATTAAGAAAGATACATCACTAATTGCCCAAATACTCCACCATCATCCAGAGACCATGTTCTCTAGGGATCCCCATTTAGTAGTGAGGACCTGGAGAACCTGTCCCAGCAATTGGGAATATCCTGTGTGGTATGTCCACCCATAGGTGAGGTCTCCGAATTCACCCTGAAAGTGGGTCCAGTTTTATAGGCCCAAACCAGTAAGTTGAAATTACTTGATTATATTTTACCACAGAAGCTCCTGGATCTGATGGCACACTTCCCGACCAGCCAGGGCTCAGGCTTCAGCTGGGAGGATTTTTCCCCTAAAATACCCTACAAACAAGCCTCTCTTCATGTCAGTTGGAAAAGTTTCTTAAAATGATACATTTCTTGCAGATAACTACACGAGGTGATACAGAGCTAGCATAAGCATTTTTGTCATCTAATTTTAGCTAAATAATACAGATGGCATTAATCACACAGTACCCAGGATTCATCTTGTAAGGCAACTCTGGCTGAGGCCTGCTGCACAGTGTGATGGTCAAAAAAGAGGAGATAAAAGTCAGTGATCAAAACAGTTATTCTTTCCCACCCACTGCCTTTGGGCAAAGGGAATTGTTTTGCTGTTCTTAATGTTAGAAATTTTGTAGGTGCTTTATTTCTTTTGCCTTGCATATATCTTCATTCTTTTGCAGCTGTACCTGGGGCACTTCCCTGCTCATGTGTCATCCAACTTGGGTACAGAGAGCTGCTCATTCCTGCAGCTTGTTACCTAATGGAGCTTCTGCAGTGTCCTCTCCTCCTGCTGCTCCTCAAACAAAGCAGGCCCAATTCTGCCATCACTCTGACCTTCCCACCCCTCTGTGCATGTATTGCACAGGGACATTTCCTTCCCACCAGGAATAATCCTGGAGCTGTATGTGTATATGGTATATGCATGGACTATAGAGTTATATCCAGTGTCTTTTACAGCAAGCAATCATAGAGATTCATGCCTTCAGCATTTGTTTTTGACGCACATCTAAGGGACAAGTTGCTATTGCAGTGTTTCCCCAAACACAAACATACCCTTCTCCTTCCAGCCCATGCACACAGCCCTGTGCATGGTGCTGAATGTACCTACTGCTGCAGGAAAAGCCATTCCTTGCCACTGGAGTCAGGACAGTGTCCCTGCAGCGTTGGCACAGCATTCCAGAAGCGCCATTTGACATTGCCTCTGTGATATGCTGGACTATGACTCTGAAATATGATGATGCTTTACTACAAAGTCACCCTGCCTCCTGGTTACTGAAGTTCTTCCATGGAGAGGAGTGTCTGAAGGAAAAAGGATATTTCAGAAGTACTTATGTATGTTATGGTTTCACTTGAGCTATGCGGTGGTACCTTTTACAATTTTAATTTCTGTTCTGAGGATGTTAACTGCACCTGGAGCTGTGTCCAACACTGAGCTGTTACATTCTCATAAATACTCTGGAACTGCCAATGTTGCTGAGATGTTGCTGGAACCTTCTCTAGAATACTGATCTAATAACAGTTTCCTGGGATGGAAGTACTTTCAGAAGCCTGCCAGGGTCTGTTTAATGGGAAAGATTTAATAACATGGAGCAGTTGGTGAGGCAGACAAATTGACAATGTGCATGGATTTGTATTTGCATGCTAAGCATGTGCCAACATTAAAATCCCTTAACTATAAGCTTGTTTTCCCACCTCCATAAAGCCAATTATTCCCCACATTATGTTGCACTGCACTCTCAGTTCCTAGACAACCTTACACTTGCAGAATGCTTTAGTTACATAAAGATCTGAAAATTTCTAATAATTTTGTGCTGGGGGAAAAAAGGGGAAATATCTGATCATATACAAAACTTTTGAGCTTATAGTGTAGTAACTTTGTGTAATACATGAAAATAGTGTCTGACAACTCCAAACAGGAACAGTGTTGCTGTGATCTTAACCAGGAATAAAATTTTCTCTTTTCTGGTCCTGTTGCAGCAACAAATTTTCCAAGAAGAAGTGGAGTAAGTTCATCATTGTAGATTTAGTTGTTTAAACCTGTTTGACTGCTAAAATTTTTGGATTAGGAATGAAGGGAGAACAAGTAGAGCATTAGGAGAGTAAACTCCTTTGAGCTGTTTGCCATGAGATTAGAAGAGACTTCATGAAACACGGGAAGGTAAGCATACAGAGTAGCTCTGTACTACCTTATAAAACTGATGTTTTCAAAACCCAGTAAATCCAGCAATTACTTCTATCTACATGTGTATAATATTTTAATTTAGACAACAAATTTGCTTGTAGCTACAGACATTTTACACCACTAAGAATGCTCTTGATTTTAAGGGTTTTCTTCCTACTGAGCTATGTGTTGTTTCTACAAGAGCAAATTATTTAGCAACTTATCTTCAGGGTAGGTAAAAGGGCAGAGAGGTAAGTTTATCTATCAGGCACAGTGATGCTCTGTAGATATATGTAAACAATCTTTATGGCATTTCCATGGCTCAGGGTTTCTCAGCACAGCTGTACTGTAGCAGGAATGTTGCTCTTGCTGGCCAGGAGCAACATGGGGCATTGACCCACCTCTCATTCCCAAGCACCACTGAAGCTTTTCTGGGTGCCCTGGAGCAGAGCACTCCTGGTAGTGCTAGATTTTAGAGAAGTCTTTATCCGTCTTTTGCCAAGGCTGCCCTTGACAGAGCACCTCAAATCATCTCTCTGCCTTTTCTGCCTTGTGCTTGGGGCTGTGGCTACTGAGGATCTTTGGGGATTCTCCTGCCACGAACAGGCAGAGTTCAGACATATCCCTGGAGGGCTGACTTGGCCCTTTTCATGATGCAATGGGAATGAAGTCCTGCTTTTTGCTTTTGAGTATCACATGAAATGCTGGGCCTCATAATGTCCAGGGCACATCAGCCTCCTTCCTTCTGTGCAGGGCTGCTCTGGGTTGTCAGAGTGTCATGACTAATTCTGCCTGTGTGCAGACTGGCCCCCAAGCAAGACTCAGGGCAGGGCTTGTGCTTCATCTTTTCAGGTGTCCCCCTTGGCTTGGCAGAGAGCCCGTGTTTGTCTGCTGAGTACAGCCAAGCTGTGGTGGGGCATCCTCAGGCAGTACGGTGACCCAGCCCCTTCTGCCTGACCTTGGGCATTTGTTTAAAAGTTTGGCTCCAGACACTTAAGCACCTGATATAATTTCAAACTAAAACTGGCAATTGGCATCCAGCTCCTCAGCTGTGTCAGGTTGGAACACCCCACTGATATGCACAAACCAGTGAGACTAAGATTTTTATTCCCTTAACATCAGACTCTCCTAATTTTTATAATTTTCAGGAACTCTCTGCCCATTACAGCTACAAGTTCTGACGTATTTACCTACTCCTCATTTAAATGCTTCTAGGAGGAAGCAATCCCTGAAGCCCACTTTCCCTCTTTATTCCCCTCTATTTCCTTCTCTTTTACCTCTCTAACTGTATTACAAATTTAGGCAAAGCATCCTCCCTCAGCCTGTTTCCCCAGTGGAAGCAGAGCTCAAACCCTAGTGCATCCTTGCTGATGATTCTACAGCTTAGAGCAATGGTTTTTTGTATTTCTCTACAGTTTTTTCTAGAATAATAACATATTTTTTTTCTTCTGCAGGCACTTCTGGTTATGCATGTGAACTCCACAGGTCTTTTAATGGTCACCCTATGGAAATATGTTCAGCCCTACTCTTAAGAATTATTTCTGCTTGAAATTTTGTCCCTCACAAGGTTATTTCACTTTTCTGGACACTCCGTTTCTTGTTTCAGAGATGTCAGTGATATATCTCCTATTTTTTCTTTTGCAGAAAAAAGAAAAAATTACATCTTTAAAAAAATATTTGCAGGGATATTTTTTTGAAGAAGTTTGTATGTGTTCAGCCATCTTATTCAATGCATTTTATCAACTGAGATAAGGAGTTTTTTTCTGTGGTAAATTCAAACTGGATGGGAACTTCTGTATTCAGAATCAGTATGTTCAGTGGTAAAGTAACTGTAGGATATCCTAAAGGATGTTATGGATTTTGTGGTACTGAATGTGTAGCCAGAATCTGATCTGGTCTTCTAAAGGTGTCATCAGTAGATAAAGGCAAAGTGGAAAAATACTAAGTTGATAAATCATATTTGAAACTGAAATAAAGCTGAAACATCAGCTTTATACACAACCCCACACCTTCACATATACAAAAATGCTTTAACTCAGAAGAATGTCCAGGTCTTTGCTCCTATTGCCAGAGAAAAATAGTTTGGGACTGATCTGTGTCCAGGTAAAACCTCTGAGATAAAGCTTGTCCTTGAGAATCTTTCACACTTGAGCATTTCTATCTATTCACACTTGAGCTCCTATGATTCCAATATACATTTATTCCTTTATCTTTCTACAACACTAATAATGATATTATATCTCCGTTATAGCCTAAGAACTAAAATTATCCTTATCTGGCTGACTCAGGAATCTTATTTTCTCTTTAAGGGTTCTTAAGACTCAAAGCCAGAGGTTTGCTCTCCAGCAGTTTTAATGAGGGATCATGGATAGCAACACATTGTCAGGTTTTGCAGCCACATTTAATCCTTAGTTTATTCCACTTACTAAGTTTTACACACATTAGAAATATATCTCTAGGATTTATTGGGATAAATGGGCAGATGTTCAGCCACAGTGAGTTGGCACAGTTTTGTTTCAATGGGTGCATTTACCCTGTGTGAATATTGAGCTCCAATAATGTTAGGGTAACCTTGGATTTGGTTTCCTTGAGGAAAACTGAATTTCTGTTAGGTGAAATGTTAGTAGCAAAAGTGATCCAAAGAGTACAAATATGAGTTTGAGTCTGCTTATATAGACTTTACATAAATTCCTTATGCTAATTACATCTATCTGATAAGGGAGTAGATAAAGTGCTGTGTGACCCTGAAGACAGTGCAGATGGCACATTACAGACAGCAACTATTTGAAATATCAGTTCTGGTCAAAAAATTGCAGGTAGATGCAAATATGCTGAGCTGTGTTCCAGTAAAGTTCTGGGTAACAAGCCTAGTGAGAAAGTTTGCAGGTAGATAGGAGGCATAGTATTTCTCCAGGATGGTGAGATCATTCATTCATCTGAATTGGGAATGTGCCTGGAGATGTTTCTTCTGGGGGATTGTACAAGCAGAGATTCTGCCCATGAATGATACTTCACATCCTGCCAACACTGGAACAGACTAGGGGAAGGAAGGAGCATTCCCTGGGCCCTGGGATCAGTGTGCGGGACTGGGACAGGTTGTTGGAAATATAGGACTCCCCTGGACACGGGAATACATGTAGCTCAGCTGACTAGATATAATATCCTCTTTATTGTCTGAAGAATTAATAGTCTACACCATGTCACAGCATTTCCTCAACTTGGGAAAATCTGCCTGGAGACATTTGCTGATGTTTTCTCATCCCCTTACAGCAGCAAGGTGAAAATCAAACCATTTGCTCAAACTGCCCTTAAAAATTACAATCCAAAGTGATACAGGTTAATGGGCAATAGAAAGACATCAAAAGCACAAGAAAATGTAGCACTGGTACAGGATAGGGAAAGATGAATGGATATGCTTGCAGCCCACAAAGACAACTGCATCCTGGGCTGATCCCACATTGTAGGCAGCAGGTTGAGAGGGCATTCTGCCCCTCTACTCCACTCAGGTGAGATCCCACCTGCAGAGCTGCATTGAGCTCTGGGGCCCTAGCACAGGAGGACACGGAGCTGTTGGAGTGAGTCCGGAGGAGGTCATGGAGCTGCTCCGAGAGCTGGAGCCCCTCTACTCTGGAGCCAGGCTAGGAGAGCTAGGGGTGTTCACCTGGAGAAGAGAAGGCTCCAGGGAGACCTCAGAGCCCCTTCCAGTGCCTAAAGGGGCTCCAGGGGGACTTGGGACAAGGGATGGAGGGACAGGACACAGGAAATGGCTTCCCACTGCCAGAGGGCAGGGATGGATGGGATATTGAGAAGGAATTGTTCCCTGTGAAGGTGGGGAGGCCCTGGCACAGGGTGCCCAGGGAAGCTGTGGCGGTCCTGTCACAGAATGACACAGAGAAAGAGAGAGGGAGAGACTCACACCTGACTCCAAGAAAGTCAAGCAGGAAAAAAGACCTCTTTATTTACATTACATGTCTATTTATAGAATTCCAACAATGAGCATGGATTGGACGGTGATGGTAAGACCTCTTGACTCCGTTGGTTCCATCACAAGTGCATCAATGCTCTTTTTCTCCAAAGAGGCATGCAAAACAATCATTGTTTAGAAGAAAGAGTGTGAGAAAATGTAAAAAGAATCTGTCAACATCAGAAGGCTGAAACACAAGGGCAACACTGTCCCTGGATCCCTGGAAGTGTCCAAGGCCAGGTTGGACAGGGCTTGGAGAAATCTGGGATAGTAGAAGGTGTTCCTGCCCATGGCAGAGCAGAGGAACTGGATGAGTTTAAGATCCCTTTCAACCCAAACTGTCTATGATTCTGTGATACTGCCCATCTAATTTGGATTTGCCTGCCCACCCCCCACCTCAGGAAAACTGTCAGGACTAAGCACCTGTCTAAGGGAAGTTACTAACAGGGGTCTCTTTGGGCACCTTTAGCACAGATGAAGTTTGGGAACGTAGCCCAGACTTCAGGAGCCTGTAGACAAAAAGAAATAGCTGGGTGGCAAATCCATACATGTACGTCTGTGCATGTCTGCCTGGTTGGAAAGCTGAGGTTTGTGTGCTACTGCTGTCTTGCCAGCAGGTGGGCTAAAGATGGGTCCTCTCTTTAATGATTTTAAGTAGGTGTCCTGAGGTGACTTTATGATGCTTGTATCCCAAATCGTATGTTCTGTTTATGCTGGATATTGTGTTCTGCATCCTTAAGACTCATTCTGAGAGCAAAGGAGGAGAAAAGAAGTGCGGAATTTTTTATCAGAAACTGCACTTGCTCCCCCACATCCTCCTCCTGGACTGTGTTTTCTGCAGCAAGGATGGACAGCAAGAGAGAGCTTACCTTTGCTTTCTATTTAGTTGTTTTTTAGCTAGCTTTTTTTTAGAGGCAGTGAAGTTATCTGAACTTCACTTTTTCTTTTTCTTGGAACTGTTCAAACCTGCTCTGGACTGAAAATTCAGAAGAACACTGGGAGCTCACACCTATGGCCCACTGGGGCCTGGGATGCTGCATTCTGCATTCCAGTGCTGGAGGGACTGATAAGAGACTGAGCAAGCAGCGCTATACACCACAAAAAGGACTTTTCTGAATTTGCCACCTCTTCAGAACAGTGAGAGGTTTTATTGTTGTTTTTTGTTTGTTTGTTTTGTCTTGTTTTGTTTTGTTTTGTTTTGTTTTTCTTTGTGCTTGTGAGTGCTTTGGTTGTTGAATAAACAGTTTTTTTCACTTTTCTCCAAGGAAATATTTTCCCAAACCAGTTGAGGGAGGGGCCACTTCAATCCGCTTTCTACAGGGACCCCATTCAGAGGTTTCCTCCCAAATCTTGCCCTAAGCCAAGACAGTAGGTCAGGTAGTTTCATGTGGCTACTGCCAAAGTAAACATGTAACTTCTGTGTTAAAACTCTGTCTCAAAATATAGACATTGGATCGTGTTTTAAATCATCTGAAAATCAAAGAATCAAACCGCTTACATAAGGTGTTTTTTCTAGTGTTTACTTTTAATCCTCATTAAGAAAAAGTTCATCCTGATTGCAGGTAGTTTCAGCCTCCAACAGTTTCAACTTTTCCTGCTATTTTTGTCTGGAAAGTGACCTAATCTGTTGTTATTTTCCCATGGAATCTGTCATAATGTTTTTTAAGCTGTTGTAAACCATCATCAAGTCATCTCTGTGACTGTTCTTGAAGAAGTCAAACAGCTTGAGCTTCCCAGAAGTTTCAGTGTGATGCTTTCCAAAGTTTTCTATTTCACACACTTTTAAAAACTATTTTTTTTTTCCTAAAGCACATACCCAAAAGGGGCACATGACTTCATTAATATCTTTTGCAGAAGTAATACACTTCTTTTACCAATCTGATGTTGCACTGGTTATATTTTAAATAAAATCAGCTTGAGTGTTATTCTGCAAGGTAATTACTGATTCGTATCTGGCAAAGCTCTGAAGGGCTCCTCGGAGTATGGATTCTGTTTTATGGGGTGCAGGATCTTTCTTTTATTAGCATGCAATGAAGTTAATCACTTTCTAATACTCATTTAAGTGTTGACATTTGTCCTCTCACTTCTCATGATTGATTTCTGCTTTGTAAAACTTCTTTTTTAGAGGGTTATGGTCCAGATTAATGACAACACCAAAGTTAGGAAGGTGAGATCTTTGGAGATCTAGGTTTAGTGTGCAGGAGACCGATAGGGCATCTTGTTGTTGGCTCAGAAGATGCTGCGGTATCTAATACACACAGTTAGGAAATACAGGCAAGAAGGGATCATGGGCAGAATAATTACTGAAAAAGAAAGAACAGAATAACAGCTGCCTCTACAGTCCTTTCTAGAGAGGACACTGCTGGCATTTATGCAAAAGGAGATGCAGGAGATGAATTACAACAAGTGTGAGATGGGCAGGATGAAGAGGCTTCGGTAGCAAAAGAAGACAACTGCTTGGGTTTTGGGGAGTTCTTTTTGCTGTAGGCCAGGGAGCTGAGTACCACAGGGTTTCTGAGATGCAGGGAAAGGATGCTGGGGGCTGTGCATCAACAATCAAAACTGGAGAAAATTAAGAAAGTTATGGCAGCACAGGTTCTTCTCAAATTGTTTGAATAATTTCACGCTTGCACTGGAGAAGTTCATATGCAAGTCTTTTCTAGGAGAAAAGGACCCATTTACTCACAGGTTATGGACAGACATGGACACAATATGTCTACTTTTTGTTAAAAGAGTCAAAATGTTTTATATTTTGTAAGAGCTTTATTTTTTTAGTGAGGGCATTTAGTATTTGGAGGAAATTAGTATTTGAAAGTAAAGGTGAGTTAAGAAATTTCATCTAAAAATATTTTTGACAGATTTTTTTTGAATACTAAATAATTCTTTCATTTCATCATTGGCTTCTCAGAATAAAGATTAAGTAATAGAAAAGGCTTGTAGAAGTATAACTTTTTCTCTCCTTTTTGGGGGAGATTTTTTGCTGGCAAGAATCCCTGAAATCATCAGCTTCTCTGCCCTGAGGTGAATCCTTACACAAAGAAGTCAGCAGGATTGGGTAGACTCAGTGGTCCAAAAAAGCTATTAGCCAGAGAAGATAGCTTGATTATATTTTTCAGCTTCAATACACTTCTGAAAAATGTTGGAAATGGAAGAAAATGGGATGTTTAGATTCTTTGCATACCAAGGTGCCAGTAACTGTTGCTGGATGTTATATACAGAGACAATTGCGAGAGAATGTCTGGAAAAAGGAAATTTTGAGGCTTCCTGGAGCAGTGTTTGCCAACTAAAAAGTGTTTCCATGTTGGGTGTCCCATGTATCCAGAGGGTATTAATAGGAAAGTGTGTTAGCAACCACGGGCAGAGTGAGCTGGGTGAATCCCAGTGCTCCGGTCAAGTCATGGAGAGCTCAGCCTTTAAACAGGAGCCACCTTCCCTGTGTGCTGGCACCTGCATATTCCAGTGGTATCTGTGATAGTAACATACAGTGTCCAGGTATTGTGGCAGTAATTTAATCACAGAATGAGGGTTTCTGCATTCATAAACAGGAAAAGCAGGAAAGCGGTAGGCTGGGGAAGAGGGCTGGAGAAATAAGTGACCTTGTGTATCAGTCTCCAAAGCAAAGCCCCAGCAGCCTGTGCCTGTGCAGGTCACCTCAGCCCAAGGAAGGCAGCTGGCTCCTGCCCAGAGCTCAGGTAACTTTTTGCTGCCCCAAGCTGCCTGCACAGTCCTTGGGCAAGTCTTCATCATTTCCCCTAAAACAAATTTTTTTTTTCTTTGATCTCCTTCAGCTCTTGGCACCTGGCCATTGGAGTGCAGTTCTCCTGGGCTTCCTGTATCATCCTGTGTCCCACTTTTAAGGCCACATTTATCATCTTCTTCATTTATGTCTGCTCTGCATCCTTGCCTCGATTTTCCTGGTCTCAGCACTATTCCATGCTCCTGTTTCTCTGCGCCACATCATTAGGCAGGCACTGTTAATGGTCCTCCTGCACAGGATAACTGCTCGCTATCACTGTCCATATCAAAGTTATGGCTGCACCACATGATTATACAATGCAAGCAAAACATAAAAAACCACTTAGTCATTAAAAAATTGCTGCTACAGCTAAAGGAACTGAAAAAATGCTCCAGGAAGGCCTGGAAAAACCTGGAGAAAGTGAGTTCCTGTTGTCAGACTTTGCAGTGACCCTGTGGCTGGGGACTGCTGATGGCATTACTATATGGACAGGGTAAGAGGCTCCCTTGCTTCTGGGCATCTCCATCAGGAACCATTCCCGTGTCTGTTGATGTTTAAAAAAGAGAAGCCCTTTCCCCTTTGGCAAGTCCCTTCCCTCTGAGTCCTGGGGAATCTTGTATGTCTTAATGTTTGCAACAAGAGATCTTCCCAGTTTTATGTGCAACATATAAAACAGGGACTCTTTCAGTGTTTTTGGTAAAGAAAAATCAAAGTTTTGCCACTGATCTTTTTTATATTCAAAATGGGGAGCATCACTCCACTAAACCTTACAAAACAGGAGAAACTCTTATAAGCTGCCTGCTATGTACTCAATGAATTCAACAACAAAATATTTCCTCCTTCAGCTCTTTCATACTATTTTCCCACATCCATCACTAATACACTTTCCCCTGGTCCTGGGACCATGATGGACACTTCTCTGGTTGCACAAGTGTTTTACAGATCCTAGGGCAGTGAAGAGGTTTGTTGTAGCATTGCCTATGTGTGTGCTTTACAGTGCACATGCACTAAACCAATAATTTGCCATCATGTTTCTATCAGAGGGAAGTGCTTGTAAATCCTGCAGGCCTGTGATGTCACCTTGGACAGAGGTGTCCACAGCCCCCAAGGTAAGTGAGAAGTTTACTTGTGTGGAAGTTCAGTGTCCTGCACAGAGTAAGGAGTTTTGGGTTCCAAATTTGGCTAGTCTTTCAGAAGCTGCTGCCCCTAGGGCAGAACATGAATAAATCTGGATAAATATATATATTACATCCTGCTAGCCTGAATGAGATCAGAAATGAGCTCGACAAGATGCACAGCTACAGAAACCAGCAACCACCTGTTAACATTTTTGTCAGTCTAGAATGAGTAAAAATTTACTTGCAAATTTTTTGTTTTGGGGAATGCATTTGTTTTGCCTCAGTAGAAAATAATGTCTTCAATCAATGTGATGTTTAATTCTACTGTGAATCTAACTGGAGATTTGATTTCAAGATCTCCCTTAAAATGCAAATTAGTTGGAGACAGCTTTAATTACCAATAGCTAGCAGTTAAGAAATTATGAACTTGGATGCCAGTATAACAATGTGGACAAAAATCAGATTATTTTTTTCACAATGAAAGGCAATGTTATGGCATCAGCTGGCTTTTTTTGCCTAACATGGGAAGAAAAAATTAAGACCTTTGTCTTTGTATGAGTCATAAAGCTACTGAAAGACAAATGATGAAAGAGGAGAGTTTTACTGCTTGGGTTTTTTTCCCCCAGATTTGCATTTTTTAATGTTCTGCTATGGTTGAACTTAAACTGGCTTTCATTGCTCGTGGGACTACCCTCAAAACATCAATTTCTTCCCGCACTGATTTTACATCTGTCCATCTGCATGATTTCTTTAAGTCATGAGCCAAATTGAGGCCAATACGTGTATCATAAACAGCAATGCTTTTAATTCTGGTCTTCATTTGCCTTCAGTTTCATGTGCTCCTACCCCTCTACAAGCATTCTGCTATCTATATATTTCAGAGAAAATGTTATAAATCTGTGGTGGATGATTTGTAGAAAACAAATATTTGTAAAGTAATAGCTTGACAGAAGATACATCTTGAAGAGGCAATACTGCAGCTATAATTAATGGCCAGAGCCTGGAAACAGTCAGGAAGAATATTGCTCCGTTTCAACAATGGATGAGAGAATCATCAAGTAAATCACATCTCAATAAACAAGAAGCTGGTTAAAAGCCTCATAAACAACGCATGAATGAGAAGATTGCTGTGGAGCAAACAATTAACCAGAGACAGAGCTGAAAAGTAGTTAATGACATAGGCATAATAATGGGACCTCTAATTACAACAAAATCAGGAAGACAATATTGTCTTCCCATGAAGTAAGGCATTCTGGCATGGAAGTGTTTAGAATTCATGTTGTATTATTTTAATACAGAATTTTTTGAATGTAGTCTACTTGTGCAAGGATCTTTCTCTGCTGTTACGACAGGGAAAAAAAATTTAAAAAATTCAAATTTCAAAAGCTGCAAATGCCCCCGCATTCATTTACCTGAACTGCAGAAAGGTAAATCCCCAATGACTGGCTTTCTCATGACCTCTTTTCCGTCCAATATACGGTGTGTCTTACATGTCCCCTTAGTTATATTTTACAAACTTGAAAATAAAGAAAAATATATATGCTTATTTGAAACCTAGTTAAGAAGGTTTTCATGATTCAGGAATATCAATAACAGCTTTCAATGCTGATGGCTTGAAATGCTGTATAGAAATTCACACATACCCTTCAAAGGAAATAGTAAGTGAATCAACAATAACAATAGTAATAACAACAGCAATATTAAGAATAATAACTACAATAAAACCAATAATAATATAACTTTCATTGTTGTTAATATTATTTAATATATGTTGTTCTGGGAGGGAGAAACAGCTTTTCTGGCTCCTAGAGATATGCTCCTGGCGCCGGTGCATGCAGTGATTTCACCCAAAAGGGATGTGCTAAAAATACACTTGACTTTTAAAAAAATAAATTAAAGAGAAATTGGAAATAAAGGTAGATTCCTTTATTTAGAGAGGAAAATGGAATTTTAAAATCTCAATTGTCTGAAGCAGAAAAATGGAAAAATTATCTTCAAGAAAAATTAGATCTTCTTATAAGCCAGTCACCCTCTCTGGGAACAGCTAGTCAAAATCACAAATCAAGCCATTATGAGGATTCTGAGACTTGGGATGAGGATGACTGGGATTATAGTGGTAAGAATTTTATTGCAACCTCTGACCTTTCCCTGACTCTCCCTTTTTGGCTATTAATTAAGACTGAAGTTACTAATGGAAGTGAGTATGGCAGTGCATACAACTCCTTGGTGTCCTGCAGAACTGGCTGAACTGCAGGAATATTCCAAGCATTTGGAAAAATCCAAGATGAAATATGTGTGACAAAATACTAGTGGCAAGTCTGTCTGACTGAGGAAGATTGATTTTTATGAAGTGAGAAAGAAATGGAAGTGTACTGGGGTCCTGGTGATTTTTTAACCAGAGATCATGGTTATTCTTTAACTGCGTGGGTGATATATTGAGCAGGAGGGATGAGGAGGATAGGGGAGATCCACTGTTTTTTAAAACTACTGGACTCTCAGATCTCTGGCTTCTGTGCAGGATGAAATATGGGAGGTTTGTGTTTAAAACACCACAGCTCCTGAGCATTCCACAGCAAATATTCCTGTCTGGCTTTTTGAGGAAAAAGAGTTGACTAAGATTGAAGTGCTTGTGGGGGCAACCCAAACACAATTTTTAGGATTTAATTTATTTTATGGGTGCACCTGGAAAGTCCTGTGTGGAACATTACAGAGTTTCACAGTGAGATGGACTGGTTTGCCGAGGGTACAAATAGAACTCGAATGTGAGACTATTCAGGCTCTGAAAAGTTTATCAATCTATTGAGACATCAGTACCACTGCCTTATTCTAAAATATCTAATGTAAAACAATATCTCCTGCCAGCAACAGCTCTTTAAGACACCAATGGGACGGTTGGCAGACTCCTTAAAAAGAGGCACTATTTGCATGTGTAAAAAGAGACTCCCCTAGCCCCTGACTAGCTCAGATACTAAGAGAAAGCCTGTTTCCCCCGCATGGACAGAATGAAAGATCACAAAAGAGGCTCTTCCCCCCCCGAGGAGAATCAGAGGTTTGTTTCTTGTGGGGTCCCAGGAGCAGAAAGAGGGTGAGGCCAGGGCACATAGGTCTTTTCTAGGGTCTGGGAAGGGGGCGGGGAGAAATTGGATCTCTGCCAGCTAAGCAGACCAGAGGGGAGAAGGGTCAAACTACATGATATTCCAGGGGTGAGGGATTTACCATTTCCAATACATTTAGGGTACTGAATTGCAACAACCATTAAAAGTCTTCATCTACCTTTTAATTCACTTGTGTGTCCAGTAAAGAAGCCTGCTTGTTTTATAGTTTTTTACTGGTGTTTGGATGGCAACACAGACCCATTAACAGTACCTAATATTGCAAATTTAACAGCCACGGATAGCAGTACTAAATACAAAAGGTATGTTCTTTATGATTCTCTTACAAGGGGAGGACAAAGAGGAATTTGCTTTTCCCTGGACAGTTTATAGTATCCTTTCATCCACTGCTGCTCATGCTGTGCTTGCTGAATTGTTACCATCTTACTCCTCCCAGATGTGAAACTGTACCAACATATGGGTGACATTTAATTGGAAGAGATTCCCATGAAGAAGTGGGAGAAGCGACACCAGCTGTATGAGAAGCATTACATAAAGCAGAAATTGAAATTCTACCTGAAAAATGCCAAGGACCAAGTAAAGAAGTAACATTTGGGTACTTGGATAGCAGGCAGTGCAGTAGTTCCTCCAGGCACTTTAAAACTGGAACAAATAGATGCCCCAATCTAAGAAAGAATTATAACAGTTAATGGAAACTTTAGGGTACTGATGAAAATGTGTTTGGTGTTTCTATCATTGCTTTTTACTCTGAGCAGTGCAACAACCTGAGAAGATATATCAGGAACAAATTGTACCGTCTGTACAAACCAGAGAACCATTTAATTTGCTGGAGTCTTACAGTGGTCTCATTCTGCTCTCCCAAAATGAGTTGCACAAAAATCCAGTCAGGAAATTGAATGCCTCCTTAATGGCAGCTGCAAGAGGAATGGATTAACAGAAGGACCAACTGAAGTTTCTAAATTGCAAATTACAATCAATGCAGATCCATTAGCATTACACAACCTTTCAAATCCTCACCAATTTTAGATGCACTGCCCCTTACCGAGGAGACACCAACAGAAGATATTTGGGTCACTGATGCCTCAGTAAAGAGGGTAAGTGGTAAATAGCATTACAAGGCTGTTGTATTAAACATCAACACAAACAAACAAGTAATAGAAGAGGATGAAGGTAATGCACAGGTAGGAGAGTTAAGAGCAGCTGTTTGAGCAGCTCAGAATGGAGCAAAAATAATTTATGTGGACTCCTGTGCTGTTGGGGCTGGTGCTAACCAGTGGGTCTGCCAACAGGAATTACTGAATTGGGAAGCAAAAAATCTTCCATCTGGAGATCTCAAGAGTGGAAATTATTAAATATAGCAAGAAAAGTGCCATACTGAATAGCATGGCTCAAAGCCCATGCCAAGGACAACAAACCAGACACAAACTGGAATTGAAAAGTGGATGAATTAACTAAAATCAGGGAAATAGAGATAAGAGGTTCCTCAAACCAGGAACAATATTGATTGGGAGAATGGTACCATCAGAAATTAGGGCACACTGGTAAGGAAGCACTTTGCTTTGCTGCACAGAGCAAAGGTTGGCCCCTATACAGGAAAACCTGTGAAACCATTCTTACAGAATACCCTCAGTGTAGATTAAAATTACAATCAGATCATCCTGCTAAAACACCCTACATATCAGTGAAGGAAAAACTCTATGGTCCACATGGCAAATTGATTCCGTGGGGCCACTCAGACCCTCTGCAGGACGTGATCCATCCTCACAGGTGTAGGAGGAGTCTCAGGCTATGCATGGCAACCAAATGCCAAAGGGCTGATGGGCAGAGCACAGTAAGGGGACTGTTGTCATGGTTCTCAAATCTGCCTACTTCTGATATCATCCAAAGTGATAATGGCTCACGTTTCTCCTATAAGGAGATACAAGAACAGGCCAAACAGAAAGGAATTCAATGGGTATTCCACAGCCCATACTACCCCCTGTCCAATGGAATCATAGAAAGATCCAATGGCTTATTGAAAAAGAGCCTTAAACCACACACTTGGGCAGGATGCTCAACTCTCTGAAATACTTCAGCATCAGAATAATTGGTATGGAACTAATTGGAGCCCGGTGAGTTGAGGATTCTTTGCAAAACCTGGATCAGGTGCTCCACCTTCCATCAAAGGGGAACATCTGACAGGACTGTAACCAGGACAGCCTGTCATGGTAAAATTACCCCAAACTGGATCTTTGCCTATGACTCTGACTAAACCTTGTGGCCTACCTGTGGACACACACATTTAAAGAGCTAGGAAATTACAGCATGAGAATTCTTTCTCAGGCCTGGACTTCTCTTGCCTCTCAGGTCCATTCCCAGACTGATAAGCTGATTGTGGCTTCACTTAGGGAGGAAGTCTCCCAGAATGATAATATGGTGAAAAACAGAATGGAATTCATAATAAAGATTAACACCTGGTGTTTTTCCCATGGGACGCGTCCTGAGGTATGATCTCACGGATGTTTTTCCTAATTGTCCAATGAGCTACTGTCCTGTCTTAGCTCCACGTCATATGCTTTAAATACGGGCTGTCCGTTCAATAAAGTTGGCCTTTTTTCCCTAAAGAGGTCCATGTGTGTTGCTGTCCTTGCTCTCTCTCTCTCTCTCTAGCGCAGTAACCACACTACCTGCTCAGGAAGCTACTGAGAACAGTGCTACAAAACATGGAATTAGTGCATGGTGGATTTTTCCTTCTTTTTAATGGGGTAACCTATCTGAGCAAACTGTGTTGAGACTTGGTTTATTTTACTTTTTCAGAAATTAATCTTGGGAATGATGCCAGCACATCTCCACTGAAGAACAAGTTATTCTTCTTCCAGAAGGAATCAGTGCCAGAATGAGCCAGGCTGGGCACAAATATCATCAAGCCCAACCCACGAGTGGGAGAGCCTCACTTTTCCTATTTGTAAACGGTCACTGTGACAACAGTTGTACCCATGCTTGAGCCTGAATGCATTTCAATGACAATTGCTGATAAAACAAGTTCTTATGGGACAAATCTAGGAGCTTAAATTTGGCAGAGGAAAATTTCACTATAATATGTGAAACGCAACCTCCAACCACTTATGCGGAAAATTGCTTACTCAGTTTCCAATATATGCCCTTCAAAAACCAGAGCAGATGTTACACAATGTAACAAAGCAGATGTTACACCTGCTGCTCAGAGCATTACATAGAAACAATATATGGTAAAAGGAGGTGGTAACGTGCAGAGGTGTAGTGTATCTACAACCCTAACTGGACTAACGTATTTTGGCACGACAGAACTTAACCCTCTCAATGCATTCCACCCCCTCCCAGGATTGGATTGTATGCCATATACAGGTCAGCAATGAGTGCTATTTAACACTTCCTGGTGCCTCAAATGAGTGGGGTGCTCAATGCAGACCAATATCTCTGCAATCAAAGCCCTGCTTGCCATTCCTGGCTCCATCCTTGCAGGGTGGTGGGCATAATTGTGTGGGTGGACCCTCACCTCTCCAATGTGATCATGGAGTGTGGGCTATTTGCTCCCACATTATCATGTTCCACAGGGATTCTTTCTTATTCTGAATGAGACAGAGAGATGGGACTTCTGGTTGCTTAGAAAGTGTGGTTTATTTTTCTTATCTTCTACAGAAAATGTGAGTTCTTGTTATAGGTGTTGAGAGAGCATGACCAGAAGTCACAAGACTTACGGTTACAAGATTTTTTAAGGACTTATTAACAAATAAAACACTGCCAACAAGGATATTTATGTTTCTAATCCAATTCTAAGAAATTTTGTCTAATTACAGTGCGGCCTTTCTCAGCCAATCCTGTTCTAACACGTAGACCTATTCTTAAGACTGTTCTGTCGCCGTTATACCTACTTTATTCTTTCTATATCTTAAACTTTATAGCTAAACTTTTCTCTACTTTACATGTCTCTGCTTTAAGCTTTATTTCTATATTCTTACTTCTAGCACCAAAGCTTGGAAGTTTTCCCCAAGGCCTCAGTGCAACTCCTGTGTTCTTTTCCAGGCTTTGATTTACAGGCCCAATGTTCTGAGAATTTCTTGCATTCTGAATTCCAGCAATGGAGAGAGATGTGACTGGTATCCCAGGGACAAGGATTAGGAGTGTTAAAGAGCATGAAAGCTGGAATCCTAACAAACAAAGGAAACTCAGTAACAAGTGATTTATACCAGCTGAAACAACCATCACAATCTTCCCCACCAGCATTAGGAACTAATCAATGGCTCTTTTCAGATACATTACTTCACTGGGAAAGAATTGATGAAATGGATCACTGTCTAATAGGGAGCACCCTCAAACCAACGCTTTTCATGCTCTCAGCTAGATCCAATTGCATGATTTGCATTATGTACCAATTGTGGATACAATTTACTATATCAGCAATTATAGGGGCGGGGCCATGGAGGTCCATAGCCCAATGATATTTGAAAGGTAATTGGGATAGTGCAAGCAAAATTAAAAGAGAATTACAGTCTTGGTGACATCTACTTGACCTCATCTATGACCCTACAACAGCAAACCCACAGCTTTTGTTTAAAGCCGACACAATGCTTCAGTAAAGTCCATCTACACAGGCATTACCCTTGGTTAAATCCCCAAGGAGCTATAGTGTATCCTATACAATACGTTTTGGGCCCAACAAATGAGAACAAAACGGGAACTGTTGATGTTGATATCTGAGGCTCCTATGGGGCTGGTACAGGAGCTGCATCCTTGGTGGTTTACTTGGAGTGGGCTTTAGGCTCCATTCCCATTGAAAGAGTATCTGGAAACCCAGGAGAACATGGGTGAGTCTTGGTCTTTATCTGTAGATCAAGACTACAGTTTACTTATTTTTGGCTCCAGAACAGTGAGGAGTCAATGGCGTAAAACCAATTTCCAGGGCTTTTCCAGCTCTCTGGTTACTGGCGTTTTCTATTGATGTAATTAAGCAACCCTTAAAAACCTGACAGGTTTCTCCTGGAAATTTAGAAGTTGGGATTCATCCTTGCTACTGCATTTGGGGAATGGGGGAAAAAAATTCAGAAAAGCCAATAGTTTCCACAAAAGTTTTTTGCTTCAGGTAAGTATTCCTCCTCACAAAAACAAGTTTGTTGGAGCATGGTCTGCCCTGCTCTGCTGTAAGACCCTGACAGAGAGATGGAGGCTTCAGCCAGCTCTTAAAATGTTGTTTATTGCATAGACGAGGTTACAGCAGTTGAGGGTCGTGGGTGAGCCTATAGCTGCTGGCTATAGGCAAGCTGTATGTCCTGAAGCCCCTTTAGTTCTGGTCACAATGCATTATATACTTTTCATTACAGAGCATCTTAATACATGACTACCAATCAACATCATATACAATACCTTTTACATTTACATATAACCTATCAAAACTGCTAAAGTTACCATATTACGTTAATGACTAGCCAATCATCGGAGTTGTTAGTTACATGTTAAACTTTGGGACTTGTTCTGCAGTGGAAATTTCTGAGATCTTTGCTCTACTTGCAACATTGGCTTTCTTGTTTGCCTGTGAAAATCCTTTTGTTTGGTAGAAACATCTTTTGTTTGAGGTGGATTTATTGTTTGCTCTAAGCCATAAAAGCCCCTTCCAACTCACTTGCTCTTTGCCTTCTAGTTACCCAGTAAGACTGGCTCAGTAATTCTTTTCTTCTATATCAAAACTTGCTTTCATTCCTATAGAACCTTCTGCATATCTGCAAAACTCCTCCGCTAAATTCTAGTCCTTCCCAAAACTCTGCCTTTAGGGTGGCCAGAATTCCTCTTTTTTGGAAAATGAGATGCCTGTTTACTATTGACTGCTAATACATACCAGCTGAAGAAGGGGGATTTTTTACCAATTCAAATTTGTCACGGTCTTGCTCTTAAAATGATGAACTAGAAATAAAACTAATTAAGATGATAAAAAATAAGTTAAAATTTTGAGATGAAATTGTAAGTCTGACTAAAGCCAGAGCCTAGTGATATTTTGGGTGCTAAGGACAGACTTTTTGGCACATAAAGAAAAGTGATCTTCAGCTGCCCTCATTTGAAGTTTGATCTCTTTCAGAGGGTAAAGTAAATGTATCACATATATCACCCCAGTAAAACACTGGATTCCTGTATCAAACCTGGAATGATTATGAATACCATCAAGGCCTAGATGTAGTGTCATTTCATGTGCTTTTGTGAGAGACCTGCTTATTTTGTGGATTGCGATGGGGCTTAGAAAGAGCTCTTCTGCTGCAATTTGCTGGTTTGAAGTGAGGCTCCTGTTGGAATCAGTGTGGCCACATCAGGAAATACATGAGAGGTGGTAGATTTGCTCACCAGTGTTACGTGACCATTGCTCTTGATGTACAGCTGCATTTCTCAATCTTGCTTTTACTATAATACAAGTTTAAAAAATGTTGTAAGTTTAAATATATATAAAATACATTTTTTAAAAATGATATCTCGAAATACATCAGCGAAGTGCTTTCCACTGGCTGCTGCTGAGAGCTGAAACCTGAGGGAGGAATGGATGTCTGTTAAGAGGGTGACTGGCTTGTTCTCAGTAGGTTTTTGTGTCCCTTGCCACTTACAGAGGCCCCAGAATTTAATGAAAAGGATTATTTTCTAACTATTACCTAATGGGACCTGGCTAGTCTCCAACAAGCAATCCTGTTGAACTTCAACAAAATTCTGGCCTGAGTGTAGTCCACCTGCTTTCTCTCACTGCAGGAATTATGTTCTTTGTTTCAGTTTGTATTTGTAATTTTTCACTGAAATCTCCCACATTTGTGCTTGATCTGCTGGAGGAGAAGTAAAAGGTGGAAAGTTTTTATTTATGTATTTAACTGCACTGTTTGGATATAACAGTGACTATATGGAAGGAACTGCTGAAATGATGGCACTAAGACCACCTTAATGTAGCTCCACCTCAGAAAATATTGTTGCAAAATCTGCTAAATAATAACTTGAATAAAATAGAACACAATATTAATTTTAGGCTATTTCCAGAACTTGCTGCTCTCAGGAACCTTTGGATATTTCAGGTTGAGTAAATCTTTTTGCTCTTCATTGTACCATCCTCCCAGTCTCTTACTGTTTAGAAGAGAAATTTCTGCCTCTTCTGTGGATGAGGCACAGAAGTGGATGAGGATGCTGAGATATTGTGGAACTCACCATGTTGGTCAGTGTTCTTCCCTTCAGGGTGTGTTTACTTTTCTCAGCTGTGGTTTCTATAACTACAGAATATTACTGGTTTATATTTCTAGAGCCACCTTTTGAAAGGTGAAAACAAGACTTTCTGTTTAAAATTCTGTTTAGAACAATAAAAAGCAATAGTGTTAGATCTCCTAATGAGAAAGGCTTGCCTATTTAAACTAATTCTGAGGCTTTTCAAATTTAAATTTCTCTGAAAAAACATTTTTGGTGCCTGCCTATCTATTATTAAACAGTCCCCATTATAATTAACGGTTTAAATTCTCATTATTTTTAAAGTGGTCTAGCTTGCTCCTTGTCTCTTCCCATAAAAGCCAATGCTGTTCAATTTTTCCTAGTTAAGGATTTTCCAGGTGTGTTGAACACAGAAACTGGCTGTGTCCTGTATTTCCCTATTGATTGCTGGGATGGCACAGTGCGTCCTATTCGCCAGAGGTGGCAATGCCATGCAATCCCACACCATGAGGCTTTTCACCTCTTCTCCTGAGGCTTCCAGGGGACTGGGTTTTGCATTTCATATCCCAGTGGAGGATTTTTTTCTCTGTTAATCAAATGTAAGATGTTCAAACACTAGGCAATTTTAAAAATTTATACTGTTTTTCTCCCTAGAAGGATGACTAAAAGTCACTAAATTTATACTAAGTTTCTGAGATGCCAGCAAACTATTCTATTTTTTTAAAAAAGAAAAAACAAAACAACTCCACCCCTGTTATTTCAGCCTCATGTGGGAGGGTTGCCGTGTTCCTCCTTCAGCAGTTCCTGCTAAAATAGGGAGTTACACCAATGCAGTGCTGTGTGCAGACAGAAGAGAGGGATTAAGTCTAGAATGAACAGAGAGCAGGCTCATTGGACATGAATTTGTCAGAATTAATTCTTGATTGAATCTGTCTTTTGATTTGAATGCTATATGGATTGGGTCTGTTTGTTGCTAGGGTTTTTTTAAGCTTTTTTTTTGTTTTTGGAGGGATTTTTTGTGTAGAGTTTTTTGGTTGGTTGGTTTGGTTTGGATTTTTTTGTTCACCCCTCTCTCCCCCTCCCCAGCCCCCCATCCTTTTGTCTGGAAGGAGAAAAGCTGCAAGGGACTCAACTCATATTAGGGGAAGAGTTCACCAAGTCAAATACCATCGGGACCATCTCAGCCATCAGGACTGTCATTTCCTATTTTGATTCACAGGTTTTTGCTGTAGACATGTGAGCAGAGGATTGTTTGAACACTGGTTGTTTCTGTATCTGAATATTTCTAGATTCTGTGACAGTGATCACCTGCCCTGTGGTCACTGCAAACTCTAAAGCAGTTAATCCTTAACTCAGGCATCTTTAGATAGATAAATCATATTTTCCAGTTGCTTAAGTGGGTCTTGGTAAAACCAGCTATTTTCAAGTTGAGATGACCAAGTTGGTTGGGGCTTGAAGCAGCCTGGTCCAGTGGAAGGTGTCCCTGCCCATGGCAGGGGGGTGGAACAAGATTACCTTTAAGGTCCTTTGCAACACAAACTAATCTTGATTACTGAAACTCAGAAACACAGAGGGAAATACTAGTATTTATTAAGAATATAGTATAATTTACATGTTTAATGTACTTGCAACAGAGAAAAGGTTGAAAATGCCTATGTTCCACAGCAGTGGCTGCTGTGCAGTGGGGCTGGGAGAGGTCTGGGCTGAACACCTGTGTTTTCAGCTCTTTTGCAAACTGATGTACAAAGAAGAAGGCTGGCCTTGAGGCCGTGGGGAACAGCATCAACACCACTAAAGTGCTCTGTTTCAGAACTGTCAGGTCATTTTGCAGGGGGATGCAGGTTAAAGAATTGTACCTCTCAAGAGAGAATGCAAGTTTAAACAAAATAAGAGTTTCTGCAAATTCTTCAGGAATGTCAATAAATGCTGGAATAGGGAAATGCCACAGAGGTACTCTTTCAGCTCTCTTAAGGGATTTTTCCAAATCTTGATTAATGCAGAAGGAGAAATGCTAAAGGAGCCACTTCCCTGTTATGTTCAGTAGAGAATAATGTGTCAGTGAGTGTGTCTGGTAACTGTCATGGGGTATAGCAGTAGAAGGTGCTCTGGAACATCCAGAGATAACTTTCAGCTCAGCAATTCCAATATTTGGCAGGTCAGTTTGAAGGGTCCTGTTCCCCTTATTTCCTGTTCCCCTTATTTGCCTACCCAATTTTGGGTATTGTTGGCAATTATAGAAAACTTTGCCTTCAATGTATTCTGTGATAGATCTGCAGAAGAGCTGTTCTGTCTGGTCCTGGCAGTAACAACTTGTTTTCTGTGAGGGAAATTGTCACGTTCTGGGGGTTCTCCCCTTGTGACAACCTTACGGGCTTAACCGGGTGATAGCGTGGCTGTATTATAAAGTAAGATGGGTATGATGGTGTGCCAGACACATCCTTTAATCCACGTGGTCTGAGAAGCAGTATCCAAAAATCATGTTATTCTAAGGACAAGCAGTGACCAAAGACAGGGATCAAGGGATTGAGTTCACAATACATAGGGAATACCTGAGGGCAAAGGTCCAATCCCGAAGGACTTGACCTTCTATGGCAAAGGTCTCAGACCAACCGAGAATCAGGGCTAGGAATAAGATTTACTTTGGAATGAGCTAATTAACATCTTCGCAGTGCCTGGTTTCCCAGGGTCTCAGGTTTATGTCTCCTATTTCAGTTGATTCAATTACCACAGGAAATATTGTGTTGAAGTTAATGCACTCCCTCTGAAGTCATAATGACCTGTCTGGTTTGCACACAGCTTCAGCCTTCTCCTGGCCAGGGAATCTCTGGCTGCCAAGCGGCTGCTTCAGTCTTGCCTGGCTAAGGACTACTGCCAGCATTCCCTGCCTAATACCTGGGATGTGGCACACTCTAAAAGGTACAAACCTCTTCACTCCGTCATAGGCTGCAATGGCCAGTTGCAAAAGATAAGATTGATTCCAGTAGCCTCAACATCTATCCTGATTGAGCCCTTTTAATTCCAAAGTGGATCGTTTTAGCTAAATACTCCTTTTTTTTCCTTCCATAAATGTTTCTAGTCGCTGTTTGATTCTTTTGAAGTCTTGTATTTTTAATTCAGTCCTTCTGAAGTTGGTTACAAGCAGCTAGCAATCCTGGCCAAGTCCTTTTAAATAAATGAGATAGAAAAGCATTTACTTTGCTCCAGTAATGCTGAGTTACTGTTTAAACAGAGCAATCAGATCCAAGACTTCATCTCTCATCAGTATCTTTCCATGTCACAGTGTCAACTCAGGATTGCTTTAGTCATTGCAATTTCAATAACAATTGTATTTGGCAAGAAGGGCTCCTTTTCTTTGACAGAATAGTTCAGAATCTTGGGTTCCCTTTGTCAGTTGGATATGCAACTATATGCAACAAATATGGCCATTTGCATATTAAATTGGTGCTGTTGATAATTCTAAGCCCCAAGGAAAGGTGATTTGGCTGCAAGATCAGCACTCCTGATAGATGAGATGGTTTGTTGTCACAACAAACTAAATAAGCCTTAAAAAAGTATGTTGAGTTTTACCGAAACTCCTTTTCACCTAAAGAATTAGGTGGCATAAAATAAATTGTGAGGATCTGTGGATAGAGACACCTAGAGAGCTGCAAAATTACAGCTCGAGAATCTTTTCTCTCAAGCCTGAATCCTTCTTGCTTCCCAGGCTGATAAGCTGATGATAGCTGCAGACAGAAAGGAAATTTCCCAAGGTGATAAATGGTCAAAACCAACTTAGAATCTGGTGAAAAACAGAGTGGAATTCATAATAAAGGTTAACACCTGTTGTTTTTCCCATGGGATACATCCTGAGGCCTGGTCTCCTGGATGTTTATCCTAATTAGCCAATGAGCTACTGTCCTGTTCTAGTCTCTCATAACATGCTTTAAATACAAGCTCTCCGCTCAATAAAATCGGCCTTTTTTCCCTAAAAAGGTCCATGTGTGTTGTTGCTCTTTTTTCCTCTCTCTAGGACCGCAACCACAAGGATCATTCAGACAGGATTTTCCATGGAGTACACTTCAGACTTCTCCCAAACTTTAAGTAGCCACTCTCCTACTCCTAGTCACTGGCTATATTTCTGAAATAGAAGACAGACAGGAGTGTTGTGCCTTTGGTTAAATCTTTATGGCATTGTGGCTTTGCTGAAGTGAGGGGGTCAAGAAAGCAGCCAGGTTGTATGCTCATTCTGATATTTTTCTAGAAATGCTCTCACCTATGTTCTTAGATGTGTTGCAGCTCAGGGAAAGTCTGGAAGACATAGGGACAAAAAGCTATCAGATGATTCACTCTGATGCATCCTTTGCTGTGGGCATTACCAGATCTCTTCTGACATTTTCTGGGGAATTTCAGGTGATGGCCAGAAATAAACTGGGTGTTCATGTATGGGAGCAGAAATTTCTGTAAATCAAGGAGATGAGTGTCTCCGTCACCCCAAGACAATGAGAAACCTCTAGGCAGATCTAATGACAGGTCCTTGGGTCTTTTCTTCTGTCATTTAATGACCAGCAACCATGTAGGAGAAAAGGAAGTCCAGCAGGATAGATAGAAGCTTCATCTTGAACACCTTCTGCTGCAAAACACACCTCAAAGTCCTGCATAAAATCTGTAGTGAAAGAGCAAAATCCCCATTTGGATGTTTGTGTCCTGCATGGGAAACAGAAGGGATGAAGGATGTTACTGATGTCATGGGCAGCTGCACAGCAGGGAATGTGTGATGCAGATTCCTGGTTGATTCCCAGTGGCCCATGCAATGCAGGCAAATAAAATCTGTTTAGGGTTTCTGCCAGTTCTTCATTCCACCCCAGAAGGCAGATCTATTCTTGGGAGCATGGGCAAGATAGCCTACCCAAACACCTGAGGATATACCTACAGGGGGGCGACCCAGCCAGTCTCCTGGAAAGGAAAAGTCAAACAGCCCAAACCAGCCATGGCAATCAAATTACATAGCAGAGGGCATGGTAGGAAGCAGGGGCAGAGGTGGAGAGGAAATAAATGGAACATCTCTAGCAATTATTTGGCTAAGAACCTCTTTCCTGCTGATGGGGAAATATATTGAACGTGTATCAGAATGGTTTCCTGCTGTTTCTGACTCTTCACTTCTTGTGCAAGTTTGTGCCAGTTTTGTGTTACCTCTTTCTGATGCCCTGGCCACTGCTGGCTGTCATGTCAGTAATCTGCATCTGAATAAATGCACTTCTGAAAGGAGCAAAACCTCACAGAAAGTGGATTTGCTTGGACCAAGTAAGCTGTCATTGAAAGACTGAGCAGAAGCAAGAACTGGTGGGAAAGGAAAATGTCTCACAAGCGGTAGGAAAAGAAAGTCTTTCTTTCTTTCCTTAGTTGTGTGTCCAGGTTTCCTGCTTCTTCTGCTTTGTGCTCCCCTTTAGGCCTTTCTGTCTGCAGTCCGTGGTGCCCAGTGTGGCACATTCCTGGCTCTGAGGGGAGAGAACAGGACCTGCTGTTGGAGTTTGTTGCCCATCACTCTGTTGTGCTTTTCCGTTGCTAAAACAGGGAGATGCTCTCTGAGTGGCCAAGCAGAGCAATCTGATACTCTGGCTACTCTATCAGACTGTAAACTGGGCCTTTTTAAGTACTAATCATTCTCTGTCAAATTGTTTGGTTTTATTTTCTCCTTTCAGTGGAAACAAATGTGTGGATCTCCACAAGCAGTACAGTGATGCAGCAGAAATATGTTCTGATAACAGCATCTGCCACAGCTTGCTGGGATCTTGCCAGATTGATTTTCAAAGTCCTAAATAAAGTTGTGCCTTTTGGTTGTGCCACACAGGTGGGATCAGTAATTTCACTCAAAGACAGAAATATTTCACTTCAGTTTCTAACCCATATAATATGAATTTACGTAACTGAAACCAGGTGTTTGCAAAGTATCTGCGTCGGACTCAGGCTGAAGATAAAAATAATTTAAAGTATTCTGGGATTGGAGAACTTCACATTCACCTAACAAACAATTTGTTCACAAAAAGGCAGAATTCACTTATTAATTAGTCACAGAGCTCTAGTATAATTATGCCTCTGTGGGAACTGTGTGGGTAATGAATTGATCATGTGAGACTTTTTTGCCTTGATGTATCATCTAATGGGTTTGCCTTGCAAGTTGTTGCTCTCAAGAACTGATGAAAAACAGTACTGTTGGGCACTGAAATTTATTAACCAATTTACATTGTGGAAGGAATAATATTGTCCATTGAGTTAATGGCTAATTATCTGAGATTTTTTGTTCATTATTTCCTGCAACTGAATTGGTTTGTCACTTCTGTTAATTAATTAGACAAAAGAAAAAATATCATCAAGAGCCCTATTGCTCAAATTAGTGTCAGCTATGGGTTTAGTGCATGGTTTATTGCCCCATGAACACATGCAAGGCCTGCGTAGGCTCGGAAGCTGAGTTATTGGCAGTACTGAGGAAAGAGGAAATAGGAAATGAGCCTTTTCAGACTTGGGCAGATGAGTAATACCTGACTGTCTTCAGCTGGAGAGAAGTCCTGCTCCTTTAGCAGTGTGACCTTAAATGCGTCAGCACTGGGAAATGTCTTGGCAGCAACTACACTTGGCTTTAAAGGGACGTATTTTGGACTTGGGTGCCAGTGTGATGTGAGGGTTGCCAAGGTTACCAGGAGCCCTAAGTGACGTGCACTGACATTCACATAGGAAGGAGGAAGCAACTAACTGAGTAAAGAAAACAATTTTGAAAAATGGAGTTTCAAATATATTTGGATGATGATTTTCTTACCTTTCTTCCCTGACACCTGAGAACTCCATTACAGCAATTTAGAAAACTATATACCCAGGACACATTAGGCTGTGTACACCTTTTTCTCCCACCAATCTTACAGTTAGAAGGGATGTTTTATTAAGAAAACAACATGGTGGAGTGCAGATGAGACATTGCTCTATTTTAATCTAATCTGCAGGAAACATTTTTTTAACCTTCTTTTCCTTGAGTGATAAGGATGCAGAGCATGTGATTGAGATGCTGGAACATCTCCTCACCTCCTCTCTTCACCCAGCCTCAGATTGGTCCCCCTTTGCCTCCAAAAACCCTGCTGGAAGGAGCCCCAAGAAGAAGTGGGGAAAGATGGGCTTGTCTGGGCTCCACTGAATTTATTTGGGCTATAAAACTGTATGGCAGAATTAAGCAAACTCACTGTTTTCCATTTGCAAAGGAGGGGGAGCTGAGCTGGCTTGGTGACTGTCTGTTTTGTACAGCTGTGATGGAAAGGCTCTAGAGGGCAGCACTCCCGTGCATCAGGGAAAATAGCAATGCTGCTACTCCAGATCCCTATAGACTACCTAATTCCAGCCAATTTTATAGGACATAATGCTAAAAAAGGAGGCAGACACATCCAGTCTCTTTTTCCACAGCCTTAACAGTGTGTCTAACCCTGTTCCTGAATGTTAATTGAGATCTCTTTAGTGTATGAGAGATCTCTTTAATGTATGGAAATAGCAGGGACAGTCAGCACAAGGCAGCATGGGAGAGTCTGCTGGCAAGGCTTATGTATAAACAGTACCCTGGGGTTTTGGGGAAACTTTTTTAGCCCCCTGATTTTCAGCTTCATTTCCCTGCCTGTCAGTCTGTGTAATACTTACAGTAAATAACAGAGGATTTACTTTTTTTTTTTCTTTTAAAATAGGAATGTAAGGAAAAATAATAGTGTACATCCAAATTTTTTAAGTGTTTTTTTTTTTAAGTGTTTGCTTTTTTAATTAATGGGGAGATAAAATAGAAGCCCAGACATGATTCTCAGTAAATAAGTACCATTGTGCTGTGAATAGTATGGTTGTCATCAGGCTCTGTACCCACCATCTACAGAAATGATGGGAAACAGGGAAGCTTGAAATGTTAACTAAAACATGGGAATACAAAGCAATGTTTAAGAAAGAAGATAGTAAAGCATGAAAGGAGAATCCCACTGAATCAAATAGTTTTTCTGAATGAGTATTCAGAAAATAATACATGGGTCCTGTATTTAGAAATTTTCTTAACATTGTCTTTAGAAGCCTTGTTCCAACTCAGTATTGGGTGCATTTTAGGTCTTTGAATAAACCTCACTGCTAGAGCTCTGGATTATTCCTCTGGATACATAATATAATAGGATATTTCACATCTAAAAAGAAACCGCAGACTAAGCCTTTATTGTTCCTCAAGTACTGCTACTGCTAATCATTGAGAAACCATGGTGTTAAAATTCTGCCAGTGAAATACTATCCTTCCCTCTTTTTATTTTTTATTCTTTGACTCTGTTCAATTTTTTTCCTTCATAGTTACTTTTCTCCCTCCTGGTCTTGGTTCCAAGCTGTTTCAGGATGGTTTGTAGTGATTTCAGGTGCACACATGATATGGAAAGCACCAGCCTTGGTCCTTAGTGGAGCATGTCAGACTACTGTAGGCCCGGCAGTCAAAAACGCGGTTTTATCCACCAGCAACCGGTGTCCCTTAGACTTGCTGAGATGGAGATATCTAGATAGTTTAATATCAATAGCTGGATTTATTTGTTGTGAACTTGTCCACCTGTGCTTTTCAGCAGTTTCAGCTACCCTGGAATCAAAACTCCTTGTTTGCTTCATTTCCAGTGAAATGAGAGAGAGGGAAATGTCAATAGTCAATAGTGTAGTCCCGCCAACTGATTATCTAACTGGAGCTGAAACTGAACTGGGATGGGTGGCCAGACCTTTAAATGAAAGCAGGGAGAGCCTTGCTGGTCTGGAGACACACCTGAATTGGAAGTTAGGGACTGTCAATCTCTTCCCTAAAGCAACCCCTAGAGATCCATGAGGATGCAGAGATTCCCCCCACAACACTTGGAGCAGCCCCTGCTGGAGCAGGGGGATGTCTGAGGAGGGGCTGTGACCCGATGGAAGACCNGAAATCTTCTCTTCTCTGTTCAGCTGTGGAGGGGAGTGAGAGAGAGGCTTTGGTGGGTGCCTGGTATCCAGCTAGTGTCAACCCACAACAGGAATGAGAAGCAGTTCATTCCTCCATTAAATATTTTGAAATTTTGTGTTTGCCATCACAAATCTGTAGTAGAAGGGATCCTGACTACCTGCCAGATGTTGTGCTGAGATGCCATGGAAAGGTTTGTGCACGCGGCAGGTAAGCAAGCTGTGAGTTGGGTCTTCCCTCCAAGCCCTCCATGCTCAATGGGAGGGTTTTCCTCTCAATTAATGTACAAGTTTCACACAATTGTACTTTAATTTCACTGGGTTTTCTTGTGACATACTTGTGCCAAGTCAGATTCAGTACTCATTGGTTTTGCAAAACCAAGCTGAAATAAAGTAAGAAAAAAAGTTTTCTAAACAACGTTTATAATTTCTCATTTGCAGCTTGGGACTTAATGCGCCATGAAACCTTATATTGTGTGGTTTTCTTAGTAGTACTCAGATGCTTCTGCAGAGAAAAACAAGATGAGGAATTAGTCAGAAATGAAAACCGAGAAGAAAAATATAGTTTCCATGCTCCTTTTGGGATCTTTAGAGAGAAGTCGCTTTTTCAGTGGTTCATCACATGTGACTGTGTCCATGTGCCAGTCTCAGCTGCAGTACTGCTGTCGACTTCAAAACCTGAAAGAATTTGGGGACCTTCATAGGTTATAGAAATGTAAAACAGTATTATTAGGCTTGTGACAAGTTATATTCTGTCAGGAAAATCCACAAATGCCAGAGGTTTATATCCAAAAAGGAAACAGAGGAGTCCTTCAACTTTATCCTAATAAAGGGAGAGAGTCCACTGGGGCACACACCCATGGGATTTTCTCTCTCAAGGTTTTGGAGGACACAGCCTCCTTTTATCACAGAATCACAGAATGAACTAGGTTGCAAAAGATCTTTAAGATCATCTAGTCCAACCTATGACCTAACACCTCCTATCAACTAAACCATAGCACTGAGTGCCACATCCAATCTTTCTTTAAACATGTCCAAGGACGGTGACTCCAACACCTCCCTGGGCAGATGATTCCAGTGCCCAGTCACTTCTTCAGTGAAGAATTTCTTTCTTATATCTAGCCTAAACTTCCCCTGGTGCAGCTTAAGACTGTGTCCTCTCATTCTGTCAGTGGTTGCATGGCAAAAGAGACCAACCCCCATGTGGCTACAACCACCTTTCAGGAGGTTGTAGACAGTGATAAGGTCACCCCTGAGTCTCCTTTTCTCCAGGCTAAACAACCCCTGCTCCCTCAGTCGTTCCTCACAGGCTTTGTGTTCCAAGCCCCTCATCAGCTTTGTTGCCCTCCTCTGGACAGGTTCAAATGTCTCAATGTCCTTCCTAAACTGAGGGGCCCAGAACTGGACACAGTACTCAAGGTGCAGCCTCACCAATGCAGAGTACAAGGGGAGAATGACCTCCCTGGTCCTGCTGCCGCCACACTATTCCTGATCCAGACCAGGTGCCACTGAGCTTTTTGGCCACCTGGGCACACTGCTGGCTCATGTTTAGTCGGCTGTTGACCAGTACCCCCAGGTCGCTTTCTGCCTGGCCACAGTCCAGCCACTCTGTCCCCAGCCTATAGCATTGCAGGAGGTTGTTGTGGCCAAAGTGCAAGACCCGGCACTCGGACTTGTTAAACTTCATGTTGTTGGACTCATCCCATCTATCCAGCCTGTCCAGGTCCCTTTGCAGAGCCCTCCTACCTCCCAACAGACCAACACATGCTCCCAGCTTGGTGTCATCTACAAATTTATCGATGGAGGACTCAATTCCCTCATCCAGATCATCAATGAAGATATTAAAGAGGACTGGCCCCAGCACTGACCCCTGGGGGACACCACTGGTGACTGGCCACCAGCTGGATGCAGCACGGTTCACCACCACTCCCTGGCCATCCAGCCAGTTCTTAACCCAGTGAAGAGTGCTCCTGTCCAAGCCATGGGCTGCCAGCTTTTCCAGGAGTATGCTGTGGGACACAGTAGCAAAGGCCTTGCTGAAGTCCAGAGGGATAACATCCCCAACCTTTCCTGCAGCCATCAGGCAGGTGACCTGGTCATAAAAGGAGATCAGGTTGGTCAAGCATGACCTGCCCCTCCTAAACCCATGCTGGCTGGGTCTGATACCCTGGCCATCCTGTAGGTGTCATGTGGTGGCACTCAAGATGATCTGCTCCATAACCTTGCCAGGTACTGAGGTCAGGCTGAAGGCCTGTAGTTTCCCAGATCCTCCTTCCAACTCTTCTTGGGGATAGGTGTCACACCGGACAGTTTCCAGTCATCTGGAACCTCCCCAGTGAGACAGGACTGCTGGTAAAAAATGGCGGCTGTTCAAGTTCATCTGCCAGCTCCCTCATAACCCTAGGGTGGATCCTATCTGGTCCCATAGATTCATGAGCATCTAAGTGGCTCAGCACTAAACTCCTGGCTGCATGTTACCCTCTACCTTTCTCCATCGGTTGAAGTGCTAAGGAAGGTGCAGCCTTCCCAAACTGCCTACCACATATTCCCCCTTGAATACGTAATTTTCCCCCCAAAGTTCAGAAGATCAGGCTTGTGCTGACCTTTTGTCTATTTCAGGAGCCAAACTCTCTGAGCCTGATAACCAACCTGCTGCCCAAAGTCAGTAGAGACATTAAGACTCATGTCAAAGAGGTTAACACACATTAAATTGTTTGTAAAGTCGTCAGCACACATCTCCCCTCTCAATTTGAAATATCTTGCATGTAGTTTATGAGATAAAAGACTTGACAACAGCAGTGACTGGTAAAATGTCCAGAATCCAGAGCTCACATATGCTGAGTGTCAGATTTTCATTTTATGAATAATTCTGACAAAACCAACATTTCAAACTGGAACTGAAATATGCATGTATTTTTAGACACACATTAGCTGTCTATAAAATTCCTTTTCTCTCTTCCCTTAGTAAGATAATGAATGCCTTATGGCATTTTACATTTTGCTGGAAGCCAGGTTGGCATGGCAGTGGTTCAGAGACTTGCTTTGTATTTTGCTCAGGGATATGTATAGCAGCTTTGCTAAGACTACAAATAAAAATACATTTTCCAGGTTATTATAGTAGCACACTACTTGTTAGCTGAGAACTGAGCTGTGATGTCTCTGGTCCCCCTGCTATCAGCTGTCCTGGGCTGCCAGCACTGGCTGCAGGAACAGTTCAGCCCAACTGGTCAGGTCTGGTGCCTGACTCAGCTGTTGATGGCCCAGCACCTCTTCAGCTGGAGCAATGTGGTCTGTCCTGGGGTATATCCACGCCTGGGGGTATTCTTGCCACTTTTCTCCTTCCTACCAGGGCATGTAAGTAGTGCTTCTGTTCTGCAGTGCCAGCCCTGGGACTACCTGTTGAATTCTCTCCTGCCTGTGAGGAGAGGCACTGCTGGCAGGGTGACAGATCTCCCATTTGGGGCTGGGTTTCCTGGCACCAGAGGAACAACAGTGCGAGAATGAGAACACCTCCCGTGGCTCCAATAGGTGCCTTTCTCCACTCACACGTACTCCTCTCATCTTTCAAATCCCCTGCTGGGAAGGAGTGCTCTCCTTTGAGAGAATTTTTCCTTTTAACAGGTATCACACCATCAGCTGGTTGGCTCTTGGCTGTGATCTTTGTTACAGTATTCGTCAGGAGCAAAATCAATGCCCTGCCCACCTGCTATTGTCAGAAGTTTAGTTGTTTGGCTCTCCAGCTCTCAGCTTGAACTGTCAGCAATAGCAACCGTAAAGTCAGCCTCTTCTGGCTGATTAGAGGAGCTGCTACAAGATCAGAGCATCAGCCAACAGGACACTCTGATGCCATTTTAGAGGCAGGTACTGGTGACAAAAATACAGAAATACTGCCCTCCAGGGAGATGGGAATCCCAATGAAACAGAAATTCCAGAAATTCAAAAGTGCCTTCTTTTCTTTTCTTTTCTTTTCTTTTCTTTTCTTTTTTATTTGCCTCTAATGCATTGGAACTTTTAGCAGCAGTCATATAAGTTACTATTTCCTGATATGCTTTTGCCTCTGTCTGACAGTATGTTAGTTTGAGGCTGTAGTAATGCAACGTAGCATGTTGTGGAATAAGGACTTTACAATTTCAAATTATAAAGTGGTATGTTTTATTTCCAGCTGGGACACATGAAGGATATTTCCACCTTACATGTGTACTTGGTCAGAACAGGACACGAGTTTAAATACACATAGATCCCACAAACCCACACCTCCCTGCCTGCCCATTCCCCGCCCACTCTCTGCCTCCTTGTGCTTCATATTATAATTAGTCTTCTGTGGTGCCATGCCTCCTGGTGGTCGCAGGCAGGCATCTTGATGAAGTGAAGAGGTCTTCCTCAGGTGTTCGCTGTTTAACCTCTGTCTCTGGGCAGGTGCAGTGGAGGTTTGGCTAGCTCCTAGGTCAGCTTGTCCTAGTCAAAACCAGGAGCCTGGTTCCTGCTGGTTTTTAAAACCACAGGTTCTGCTTTATTGGATTTTCACAATGCCTAAGTCTTGCTTTATTGAGTTTTCACAATATACATCTTAATGGCTTTTACCTAGCAACTAAATTCCAATGTGTTCCGTTACAAATTGTTTCTACCTAGTAAGTTGCATTCCTATATGTTCTATTACAAGTTGTTTCTCTACTTTTACAAAATTGCTAAATAAGCTACATATTTCTGCTTTCATCTCCACCTTCTTGAGAACATATGCTTTTAAAATTCTGAATTATCATATACGTGTATGTTTCCCATATCAGTAGTTTCAGGCTGCATTAAAATATGGGCATGGGAGATGAGGTGTGCCTGCTGAAGGTGATGTTGGCATTCCATAGAGCAGAGTTTCTACTAGGAAGAGATTTCACTTTTGTTCAGACATCTGCATGTATGGTGAATAAAACAGAGAGTACAATGGAACTGAAAAAGGGGCCTGATATCTTAGGTCTTATTGAGCAGAAACCATGGGAAAGACAGACACAAGATAAGTGCTCCCTGGGCAAGAAGTGACCAAGAAACATGTTATGAGACTATGTGATAAGATATTTCAAGATAATGTGATGTCATGAATAATGTGTAACCAATGGGAAATTGTTACCAAAATTAGAATCATATTTAAGTACCACACAAGTAAAACCCTATAAAACCCTGTATACTCAATAAAACTAGCTTCTGATCACAACTCAGAATGTCCCTGTCTCTCAGTCGCTGATATGCATGTGGCCATGGGTAATATCAAGAACTATTATTATTATCATCATCATTATCATCAGTAGTATTTTTATTATTATATGGTTAACACAGTAAGAATAATAGTAGTTGAATTGTTAATAATATCACAGGGTTAATCTATTAAGTAGACGTTATTTTTAGTCATGAGACTCTCACAAGGATCTATTTAACTGTGCCAGGACTGTCCCTGCCTATGAAAGTTTCCAGTCTAAAGGAGCAAGATACGGAAGCCAAGACAAGGATCTGAGCCAGCAGGTAAAGGGATGCATGTGGCCAGGTCCTCAGCTGCAGGAGTGAGGAAGGAGAGAGCTCTGAAGGATCTTGTGAGGTCATGAAAAGAGGTGGGGATAAGTCAGAGTAGCAGAAAGTAGAGTGCTGCAGGCTTGGCTGTATTAGGAGTTCTGGTGTGATGGAAATAAGAGGTTCATTGATGGATTGGCCATTTTGCTGTCCAGAGCTCTGAGTCATGGGACATGGCTCAAAGAGGGCCCTGTTTGCTAGGATGTTTGCTAGGATCTGCTACTTGGTTGAACACTTGAGTCATAATCCAAGCTGCCGAAACTTGTTTGGAGATCCTGGAGAATCCCAGTCTGCCAGAAAGACCAAAACAGTGTCTGCAGACAGGCAGATCTTTGAGAGCTACCGCTGTAATGCTCAGTTTGAAAGCAGAATCAAGGATAGACTTTTGGGGTTAATACTCAAGAAGAACATTCTGTTTTGTATCAACAGAATGATTTTACACAATTCAAACTTTTCTTCAGGGAAGTGTCTTCAGTGATATAAAGTGTGCACTGGAGGATGATTGTCTTGCACCACTGTGCTAGTTTGACCTGGGGAGGAAAAAACTCAAAGAGAAGTTTTCTTTATGAGTACTCCCCTGGGAGTTGATAGTGACCAACTGGAGGCTGGTTTGGTTATTGACAGCATGAAGTACCAATTGGAGAAAGTTCGCTTCGTGAACACACATTTTGAAGGAAGTAATCTGGAAATGAGCCCTCTTGGCTTTTCCGGCAGCAGTGAAGGTAGCAGGGCCCTGGCCTGGCTCCACTGCAGGCCTGTGGGCCTGGCAGGGGAGCTGGGCTGGGGCCCCTGTCTGGGGAGCTGGCATGTCCTGGCAGAGAGAGAGGGGGGGGTGGCCATGGACAGTGACCAGAGAGACTCAAACTAATATAAAAATCCCAGCCGCTTCCCCTCCCCCACCTCCTTCCCCAGCGTGGCTGGTTTCTGAGATCCTGGNGGAGTGCCACGACTGCAGATTTCCGGGCAGATGCAAAATCGTGAAAATGAAACCACAAGAAGACTGTTTTCTACCTTCCTGTGGAAAAATCCCTATAGCCTAACAAGAGGAAGCTTCTCACTCCAAAGTGAACAGAAGAAGGGACTGTTTGAGTTGGAAATGAATTGAAGTAGTTTTTTGTATGTTTGTTTCATTGTTATGAAGGTTGGGAAAGGGAAGGAAAGAGTGGTCTGACAATCTTATTCTGAATTCTTTCTTTTTTTCCTTTGTGCAGTTAATAAATTTCTTTTTATACCCTCTTAAGTTTTAGGCCTGCCTTGCTTCTACTCCTGGTTCTGTCTCACAACAGAGGATGAGTATATTTTAATTAGCAAATCAAAACCATGACATTATTTAGTGCATTGGCTGGGAAAAACAAACTTAAACCAAGACAACCACACATAGAGATAATTCAATGACGAGAATGCAATCATGTTTCTAATAATTAAAAGTATGTACCTGCTTTTGTGCTTGGATATCCTTTTCTGGCCTGTGATTAAACTGTTCAGTATTAGGACAGGAGTATTACCATACAATACTTGCATAAAATACGTACCAGCAATCATTTGTGTAAAATCTTGCCTCTGGAAGATATACATCCTGTTCTTCATTACCGTGTGTAATAAGCAAGGCCCGTAACTTTCTGTGTGGTATATGACAATAACGGTGGGTTTGGAGTGGGTCATTTGTACTATTGCTCATTTTCTGTGACTGGGTGACATTTGCAGAACTGTTGAGACTTCAGACTGTCAACTCAGAAATTTCACGAAAGACAATTTTCTGCCTATTGTGAGATATTTACTGGTGGGAATGACTTCAGTCAAATCACTGTTACAATGAGAGTAACTAGACTTCTGGATGTCCCGTCCAACCCAAGTTTTCTTGTGATCTAAAAAAAAAAAAAAATTTTATTCTGACTTCGAAAATCCTCACCAGCATGGAAGTCAGAATTCTGTCACATCACAACAGCAAAACAGCAATAGCAAAACAAATCAGGCCATTCAGTACTCTGCAGCATTCCTAAATTTTACAGGACATGCAAAAATCTACTGAGTAAGAAACTGTGTAGTAAAGCGTACAAATTCTGCAGAGGGACCTGGCAAAGCCCAGAAGGCTTGGGTTGGGCAACTCACTGCCTGTTGTGGCCAGCCATGACGTTCTGATGGTCTTTAAGTGATTGAAAATGTATAATACTATAATGCTTAAAATAAATGAAGAATTACCTAAGAAATAATGTCACAGGAAATCTTAGAACGAGTTTCGCAAGGTGGAATATATCCCAGTGAAGTGGGATTTGCTGTATGTCACAAGCTCCAGCTGACTCCACCAACACAGTCTTTGACCTTGAGTTATTACATCATTCAGTACCAGAAGATGCAGAAATGGGCTTTCACTCTCTTCTGCCTCCTTGTTTTTGATTTCTGTTGGCAGAGAGAGCATTGGATGGGCAGCCTCTGCTAGAGTGCTCTGCATGTGCAGCAGCACTGAGTCAGGCTGAGCTGTAGGGCAGAATAATTGCGCTCCGGAGAACTCTAAGTGAAAAGTTACGTTTCAGGACATATACCTTGCATTATCTGCATCCATCTCTCCAAACCTGATACAGAGCACGGCACATCTTAGAGTCCTGCTGAAAATTAGAATGTAATTGCCAACTTAAATTGATACTCATTTGTATCAAGGAGACGGTGATACACACAGATGTATCAGATGTATCTCATCACCTCACACACAAGCATAACTTCCCACTTTCTTTTTCAGCTGTTCTCAGGAAAATACAGCTCTGAACAGGGGTTTGGTTTATGATCATTTTCTCCCGATCATTTCACCTGCTGTTTTTGAATTGCTTCTCTTGGAGAGTACCAAACAGAGGTTTGCTTATATTAAATTCAGGGAGGAATCTTGGGGCTGTGCAGTGTCTCTCATGGACTGGTCCTGGATGGACACAGTGCCATTACATCCCGAGATAGGGTTAGGGGAGGCTGCTCCCTGGGTTTTGTCACACTGCTCTTTCATGGATCCCACCTCCCTTTTGACTGAGGATCTCCTCTTGTTTTTTGAAACCCAGCAGTGATGACAGCTTGAGAACTGCCTGGATGAGTAGAAGCTGTATTTCCTACAAAACACAGTGCTGCCACATGCAGGTTGTCCTCTGTACTTTGCCTAATCCTGTCCAGATTATTAAAAACTTCTGTGACTGCTGTAATCCATCCATTTTCCAGGCATCTTCCATCCGTTCCCAAACCTCCGATTCCCTTCTGCACTGACTTGGTGTGTGTGGAGCTCCACTAGCTCACTGGCTGTTGTATTTTAGCCCAGTTTCTTGGTGCAGGGTCTGCTGCCTCCATGCATGCCAATAAATTCCACTTACTAGACCTTTTTACTTTAAATTTGGTGTATTTTTGTGCAGTGCAGACTGCAATATTCGGGGGGGTGGTTTGGCAGTTGTCTAGTTAATTTGTCTGTTTCAAGGCCGATGTATTGCTGCACTCAGGGCTCCCTCGAGAAGGGAACCTGTCCCTGCAGCATCCTCTTACTGGGATGATAGACTTTATAGCAGTTGATAAAGTTACAGGTGGGCAACAGTGCAAGAGCCTTCAAGAGTTATCTTTTTAAAGAAGCTATAATTAACTTTGCTGATGAAACTCATCTTTCCACTGGCAGCCTAAATACCAGCTTCATAGCAAAGTTCCATCTTTTAAATGTAAGCAAGGACTGTAATGGATACCTGTAAACTTACAGGGATTTCGCCTTAATGTTTCAGCTGCAGAATTTTTTGATTTGCGGGTTTTTTTTAAATTAAATTTAATTCCTTTATTTCTCTATGGATAAAAAATTACAGCAAGAAGTGTTTTAGGATTCACCCCAGTTACTTTTTAGGCTTGCTTTATTATGCTATTGCTTTTTTTACTTTTTTAAATTAAAAGACCACAGAATCTTGACTGATTATGTTCTATTTGAAAATCAATGATATAGTAGCACCTGGAATTCTTAAATTTCCATCTGGAATTCCTAAATCCTCAGAGATGTCACACTTGGTTGTTCAAATATGCTGTTTTTGATCTTGTGCAACACTAGGTTTTCCCATATGGTTTTAAAAAATATAAGATAAACCATAAGTTGGAAGTGTATTATCAGGGGTTAAAACTCTGTTTTCTATTTACAAGGAGTATTAATTCTGTTAATTTTAAACAATGACAGTAGCTGCCATCCTCCACAGTGTGATGTTCACTTACTAGTGAAACCAGGAATATTCAGAAAAGCACAGTAGTAATGATGGGACTAAAAATCTAAATATATATGTTCAGCTGTTGTTTGCTTTAGTTTGTGGAATGAAATCTTTGCAGCATGTCATGGGTTGTTGATAGACACAAGATCTCTAATGTCATTGGGGTCACACTCCTTGGTGACCCAGGCATGGGCTCCTCCTCTTTGTTCCTGTATTTTGGGTGCAGACCTTTTATATCCCCCTCTTCAGGCAAGGGGTTGGGAGTATGTTTTGGGTGTCTTATAGTGGTGTGCACTCAAATGTAGTCAACTATCACCTCACACAGCATCATAAATCCCACCTTAGGTTCCAACACAATTAATTTTTGGATTTATTGATGCCTGCATTGTAAATGAGGTGGTAAAGCAGAATGAATGTGTCATTCCACTAGAGCACTCTGGTCAGAATTGCCTTTTTTACAGGGAAATCCTAGATAACTATCTCTGTAATTAAATGTGCTCCTGCTTTCTTAATAGCTGTAAACCAGCCACTTTGCTGTTGTAATTGCTGAGCAGCATTTAAGAATGCTCTGTGTTATCGCCTGATGTGCATCTTCAGGAGAGGTATATTAGGAAGGAAAACAAAAAGCAAGTTACTGTTTAATCATGATAAATACAAGTTTTAAGTATGTGGTCGTCATTCTTAAAACAGTTTCCTAGAAAATTAAAGCAGAACTCCAGAAATATTAATTGTGCCAAATACACAGTGCTCCAAAGAAGATCCAGCAGTAGGAAGAATTATTTTAATAGACTTACTTTTCCTCTCAGTTTTCTCCTTTCCGTGGTCACTTGCAGGTGTCAAAACAGGTCACTTCTATCCATAAGTACATAGTTTCATTTTTCTGAGATGCAGACAATAGCATTTCTTTCCAAGATAACCAGGATAGTTTGCCAGTATGACTTTTTTTTTTTTTTTTTGCTCAGTTTTAAGTACAGACTTTATTGCACTGGCTACTCTTGATTCCCAAATGAAAACAAAGATGCTGCTGCTTGTTGACTGTGGCTTGTCATATTGAAGGCTGCTCTATGCTACAATACGTTTAATTGTGTAGTATAGCAGTGTTTATCCATTCTTACATAGTCGTTTTAGACAGTAAATATTCCTTCTGGCCTGATAAATACTACTTCTGCATGATTTATGTTTCCTCTCAAGATCCTGTCTCTGCTTTTAGTGACTGAATAGCAAAGCTCTGTTAATTTCTTTTGTCATTTTTCCCCTGATTCTTTCAATTTTGAGTCACAATACTCTCTGTTAATGTACTGTGTAGATAATTTTCTCAGCAGGCTGATTCCTTTTTGTTATTTCTCTGATGTCAGAAATTATGTTTTCTCATAAATAAGTCTCTTATCCCTTGATACTTTGTTAATCACTTTGAGGTAGCCTCTCAGTTGTTTCTGTTGGTTTTCTGTTTGTTTGTTTTGGCTTTGTTTTTAAAAGCTTCAAATAGTAAAGGTCTAATTCTGCTCCCAGTGATGCTTTAATGTATTTTTCCTCAGACTATTATGATGGTGTAAGCCCTGAGCCTTCAGCATTTGTACTGCTAAAATGTGTGGGTTTTTCATATGGGCCTAAATGCAGGTTGTACTTAAGAGTACACTATAGATATATAAGCCATAAAGGCATAAAAACAAGGCAGACAGGGAAAAACCTGTGAGGGAGCACAAAACAAACATCTCACTTTCCTGAAATACAAGGGAAGAGGAAATAAATACAAGGGAAGAGGAAATCTGCCAGGAAAACCAGAGACTAAGTAGATGGTTGTACTACAAAACCAAACCAAGCTAATAAAAGTCAGACCACCGTCAGTGACTTCTGCTCTTTCATTCACTGTGGAGGAGTTTGAGGACAGTTTCTGTTCCAGAACTTTACTTTAGGATGAGGATTCCTCATGGAAACGAGTGTAGAAATAAATGGTAGTTCTTCCCACAGACAGGCCATCAGCAGGAAGAGTAAGAAGAGTAGGAAGAGTGGCCTGTGGTGGGATGTGTATCGTTCAATGTGTTCCAGGTGACACAAAAGGAGCAGGGAGGTGGCAGGTTTTACTGCAGATACTGCATTTTTTGGCACAGGGAAAGTACGGGCTGACTGAAGGGCTACATAAAAAAATCCAGTGCTGATCACGTGAGTGATAAAAGTAACAGGTGAAATGCAAAAAAATGCAATGTGAGGTACATGGGGGTGGGGGGAAGAGGAGTAATCCGGAGCTCCTCTTTCAGCTGAGCATTATAACTTAGGAGCAATATCTGGGATAAGAAAGATTAGCTGAACTCTGCATAGGCTTCAGGAAAAAACTGTCTCTGCTTGGGTTTAGAAACAGGAATGAAAATAAACCAGAAGACATCATTATGGCATTGCATGATGGTGCTTCTGCATCTTGAATATTGCATGTAGCTCTGGCCCCATCTTCATAAAGTTACAACAGAATTGGAAAAGGCTCATAAAAGTGCAGCCTCAGTGATCAAATGTACTGAACAGGCTCCATAAAGGAAACAAATGGGACTCTGTCTCCTGAAAAAATGCCTGAAGAGATCTAGGAAACTCAGAGGTGACGATATCTTCCTGGTCAGCATCCAGCAGGAACCAAATGAAACTCAAGGGCTCTGGGTCAAAACAGAAAGGTTGTTCTTCACTAAATTGGTGGTAAAACTCTGGAATACCACAAGATGTTGTAGATTCCAGAAGTTCGCAATTGTAAAAAAACCCAACAAACTAGCTGGTTATATTTATAGAAAAAAATAGTTCACATATTAAATAGAAATAGACTGTGTGGTTCAGTATGTCCCTACCAGTTCCTCTAGTCCTGCTGGAGGCTGGAAAAGTGCTTCAGGATAGCCCTGTTTTCCCATGCTTCCCTAGGCAGTTGCTCTTGGACATTGCAGTGACAGGCTGTTGGGCTGGATAGACCTTGTTCTTCCTTCTGCTGTTTTGTGCCAGAGTCAACTTTTTGCCCCCCTGTATTTTATGATGTGTGCTTTGAGGGTTGTGTTTATTAAGTTGTGTTTTGCCATATTATGGAAGTGCATGTGACCATATACATATTAATATATATATCTGGCTTGAACTATATTAATAGGTTGAAATCCATGTGCCTCAAAAGACAGGAGGAGATGCCCTGGATTCAAACCTCTAAGCCACATCCCACATGTGCTGTGGCTGCTGCAATTGGCCAAGTACCAAGTAAACTCTCTTGAAGGCAAGGATGATCAGTAACGTTGCCTCACAAGAAGGTTTCTATTCCTGATTTCCATGAGTGTGCAGAAAAAATGGATATGGCAAAACTGTTTTTACAAGAAGAACATGTAGTAAAGGCCAAAGCTGGCAAAAGCCTTGGCCTGAAGGGTGTGTTTGTGTGTGGTTGCTGCATGTGGCAGAGAACCAAGCACTGGGGGAGAGGCGTTGCTCTTACACCCCAACTCTGACGTTGTGGAACCTTGACAGGTTCCAAGCTGTGTTTCACTTTCCTGAGTGTATTCCTCTCTTCTTGGCCCCTTCAGATGAACTGCTGCAGTTTTCGTTCTTGGAGAGGAATGCACTAGAAATGCAACTTTGAAACAACAGAGGAGATTGTGGCTTACACATTGGTAATCAGTGGAATACCCACCACTGAATGGGAGCACTAACTGCTCTGCTGTAATTCGGGTGGTACTGAGCTCGAGGCTTTGGCCCAGTCCCCCTGGCATAAGTGAAACTTGGTGGGATGCATCCTGTGACTGGAGTGCCCTTTTGGATGGTTACAGGGTCTTCAGGAGGGAGAGACAGGGCAGGAGAGGTGGAGAGGTGACAGTGTACAGAAAAGAAGGGTTGGAATATCTGGAGTTCACAGGTAAGTACCTCTGATCAAGAATCAAGGGACAAACAATGTGGATCTAGGATAACCTCATTTTTGTAGAATGTTTTTTTCTTTGGGCACACCTGTAGTTTATGGTTCATAGATAAGTATGTCCAAACTACAGCTGCTGCTGACTGCAGCACAATTCTTTCTAAGGTGATTCAGTTTGCTGAAGTTGAAACAGTATTATACAGTTCATGCTTAATTGAACAGCAGTGAGAAAAGTTCATGCTTTTTCTGGAGTATGTTGTGTAACTAACATTTAGAGACCCTGGTAGTCTTGATTTCACTCCTTTTGCTGGAAGATTTTGAGAACCTCTTCATCAGACGACCATTTAGGAGGCCTTAGCCTGGCTGAGCAAGTATGATAGCCTCCTTCTGGTGCAAATAACAGTCCCTGGAACTGCATAGACATACATCAGCAGATGATCTGTCTACAACCTGGTTGCTGGTGAAATTCACAAACACTGCAGTTCAGCTCAGCTGTGAGGAAAAGCCCAGAGAGAATGTAAGTTCTAACCCTCAGTAATTTTGTTTTTACCTCTTCTGTGGCTTCTTTTCATCAGCTCACTTAAAGTTTAAAAGAAGAGTTAATTCAAATGGCAACATCTCCCTTCATAAGAGAATCTGAGGTCAGGACAGGTGTTCCTGCTCATCTATCAGCTCCAAGGCTTTTCCTACTGGCAGCAGATCATGGCCACTGGGAGGTGGGTTGTCCTCTTGGAGGATCCCACAGGACGGAAGGGAAGATGCCATAACCTACCCATTAGATGATGTTTGAAAATTCCTGGAAAGATCTGTTTGGATGCAGAGATTATTACACTTCTAATTTGAGAATAAGATTGCAAGTAGAACCAATGTTTAATCTCTAATAGAAGATAATTGGATTTTATTCTTGAAGTGTTTTGTGACATTACCAAAGGCTGAAAATATTTAGAATTATAGAATGGTTTGGGTTTTGAGGGACCTTTAAAGGTCATCTAGTCCACCCACATCCTGCAATGAGCAGGGACATTTTCAATTTACCTACACCCAACTTCCTCTGGTGGCCCTGAGAGCCAGAGTTTTCACGTGAGAACTTTTGTGATGGGAAACCAAATTTCTCCTTGACTCAGTGATCCCATCATAGATACCAGATAAATTCCAAAATTTCCTTAAAAGAAATGTCAGTCAATTACCAGAGAATAACAGCTTGGAAGATACTGTCTGTAAAACTATTTGGCATTTATAAATCATCTGGATTGCAGCAGGGAGATGGTTTAAGAAAGGATATGATTTCAGCAAAATCCTTCTCAGAGAGCTTACCCACTAAACACATTCTGGTTTTAAATACAGGACCTCTGTTTGGCTCTGCCTTTCCTAGCAAATCATTAGAATATCTGTCTGATTTCTTCTGTGATCTTCGGAAAATGAGCCTGTACAGTTTAGTCTGCGGGGCCTCCTTGGGAACAGAAATGTCTTGCAGAAGGTGTTTGTTCTGCTGGGTGCCCTGTTGTCTATCTCACATGCAGAGGGAACCTTCAGCACCTGGTGGCCATTGGTGCACTGTCCAAAGAGAGAGGCAAATAAACATAAAGGTTAACCCTTTCTTTCTCCTTAGTGTCTATGAAAGAAGAAAAACTGAGTCACATACAATGGATATGTGATATCGAACTTTTCTATGGCATTGCGAATATCCCAGTGTCTCAACTATGGCAGTTCCAGCCATCATTCCTTGGGTTTTGTGCACTGACGGCCAGGATTGTAATCCTGTATTAAACCAGCTTGCATTTAGTTAGCTTTCTGTGTGTTCACTTATTTTATATCAAGGACAAAGATGTAGAGTTTTATTCTCTATGTAAGCAATTATATTTCAGAATTTCTCCAAGCAGTAGTTCACCTAAAGAAAAATGAAGAGACCTATAGTTATAGATACATACACACATTTCACCCCCTCTCTCCTTGACACACCCCGTGTCTTCTATTGATTTAGATTTGTGGCTGTATTTCACCAATGCTCTATTGTGTTATGCTTGTCAAAGCCATGGTTTTGGATAAAAATAAGTTAGAAGCAAGCCTGTGCAAGCCCTCATCTCTTACAATGCTGGGAGAAGGGATGGCTGGAGTCATGACAGTTATCACAGGAATCCCAAGACAGAAGCTATCACAGCACTGGAAACATCAAGCTTGCTATGAAGTTAACCCTTGGTGGCAGTTATTCCATCTATGCAGAATTGCTTCTGATTTAAAATATTTATCCTGTGTCCAAGAATTTAGTTCTTGGTTGCGGTTACCATATGGATAAAGAATATCCTGATGTCAGGAAGGCATTTTACCTCTGTGCGGGTGTCAAGGTATCCCATAAACCTGACATGTATGGCTTGATACACAACTTGCATGCCATCAAATTCTATCTATTGTTAAAGAATAACCTTCTTATTCAAAGAGAAGGGCTGATGACAAACTGCGTGCTCTGTAGACTTTGGGCAGTGCTTTCCCTCCAGAGTCATCTCCTCCTGAGCAGGATGCAGCATCTCCAATGGAGTTGTCAGTCTGGGCACTCACATCTGCACTTCCATGCTCATTTAATTTATTCACATTTTTTCTCTCTAGCTTGCCCCTTTCTGGCTGAGCTAGCACCCTGAATGCACAAGAGACTCTTTTCCTTTAATGAAGACTTCCTTTTCAGTTAAAAAAGAAGCTATTCAAATTCATTCTTCTGTGGAAAAAAATTAGGGATATTGCAGTCTCAGCATGAGAAAGCCTGAGTTCTACCCCCAGATCTCACACTGGCTGGGAGAAGTCTTAATTCTCTTCCTGCTTTCTCCACATTTGATGGCTTCAAAAGTTGGGCTCCATGGGAGAAATTATCCTGATCTTTCTTCTCTCATCTTATGATGCAAAAGTGAGGTGGCACCCTGGTCTCATATTACCAGGGTGGTGAGTGTATGTTTCAACAAGTTTTCACTTTTAGTTTTCAACTAAAAAGATTAAAAAATTAAACAGATTTATTGCATCATGTTTTGTAGTAAGAAATGGAGCTGTTAAGCAGATTGAGAGGAAATTTTATCACCCCACGGAACATAATTTTTAGTGCATCTTCTCCCATTCCTTCCTTTCTGTGTTGAAGCAGCTCTTTAACTACTTGCAAACCTACAGCATAAAGCATCAAGTAAAGAATGTGAAGCCCCCTCAGGGTGTAGCTGTGGTTGCAGGTTTCATGTTCTCATCTCTGGTTCAGTTATTCAACATTTCAGCATGTTCCTACTTCAAAGTGAGGTATTTGTATGTGCAAGGTACCTCCAGGAGTGCTGGTGCTCATGAGTGTAGAGAGGCCTATAGGTTCTTTCTCCTTGTATTTATTGCATGGAAGGTCACTGCTGATGACACTGAAAGGTACAACATTTGAGTCTCACACTCTGAAGATGCTTAATTAGAAAATTAAGACAAACAGGACACAAGCTGTCAAACCACTGGCAGGTTCCCAAAGTGGACTGCATACTGAAAAACTGGGCAGCAGTGAACATATTGTGGTAACAGTTCTGTGGTTGTTCCTGTGTTTGTATTTTAGTATGCACCAAAGGTCAATTCCACTCTGGGAATTGTATTCAAATGTTCATCTCTGGAATGGTGCCTGCAGATCACTGAGTGAGGACTCCATACAAAACTTCAACCCATGCAATAAACAGTATCTTCTCCCATCTCCAGCGGCAACTATGAACTGGGCTAGAATTCATATTCTGTGTGCCCATCTGTATTTAACATGGAAATGGAGAAGGGGACGGATGATCAGGGCTCTCTTTGCAGCAGGTGTTCTGAAGGGTGACACCATGTTCTCCTGATCTGTGGTGGAGGACTTAGGAGGTGCTTTCAAGCCACAGAGTTTACAGCTCACTGGAACGTTGGAGTTATTGTTGTTCATCACTCTTCACTGTAGATGAAATGAAGGTAGCGATGGAAAAGTCACATTGCCGTTTATCACAGGAACTATGAGGCTGCCCTGGCACAGATGGGTGTTTTCAACAGCCCTCCGTGGAGCAGAGTGCGGGGACATAGCAGGGACAGAGATGTGACAAGGAAACACTTTCAGAAATCACATCAATGACCATATAATGTTTCACAGCAAATCCAAGAGCTGGGGAGTGGAAACAGGCCTTCTGCAAAGACAAGTTTATCTGAGCAGGGAGCTGACACTGGAAGTTTATTTTAGGTATGCATCAGGTGGTATGGAATGGCTGGAAAGGTGTCTTGTAGAGGTTAGTTTTTAGTAAAGACTTCTTTCCCTGTCCTGCTCTCAAGGGAGAAAGGAAATTGTCAGAGAAAATGTATCCCTGTACAATGAATATTTAACACAAGCAGGCATCTGCCATGCTAAGAATTTGCCAGAAAGAATTTCCACACTACCATTATAAAACAGTATGTAACAGTTTTTATGGTCATTGACAGTTGGAACTCTAAGTTTTCTTGCCTAAACATGATGTTTACTAAATATTAAGTAGTTATCCTGTACTTTGATTTCTTTGCTCTGAATCACTCTCATAGTAAAATTATGTCAGCAAGAACTCTGACCTGTGCTTAACTTTTAATTTTATTATTTAAAGACTTCATGATTTGTAACTAGAATTAACTTTGAAATTCTGGATACTTGCTGGCAGAAGTTGTTTATTTGAACAGTTGTACCAGTATTAGATAGCATTCCTTGAAAATATAAGAAATCAAGGTATCAAAAGGATTCCAATAAAACCAGAACTGAAAAATTGGAGAAATCATTGCTGGAGAAGTGAGGAAGATGAAAGACAGCCAAATAAACTGGAAGTTTCATTATTGTTCATTTTTATTATTTTAGTACAGGTCTTAGATTATTTGGAGCTGTCTTTTAATGCTCCACTTCCTGGTATCCTGTGATGCCCGTGGAGTCCTGTGATTGGCAGAAAAGTAGATCTTAATTAAAAGTACTTCAGGACCTTACTGACTGAAAAAATGAAATCACAGGAAAAGATATTTCAATAGCATGCATGCTAAGATGGAGGTGCTAGAAGGCAAATAATGTATTGCTTTGCAAAATGTGACTTGAAAGATGTCAATGCTTACTTTTAAATATATTTCAGACTGGTTTTGACTGACAGTTTTTGCTTAAACTTACAGTTTTCTTGGAGAAACTGTTAATGTTTTCTTTAATGTTTTAACTTTCTTGAAGTTTTACATTAACAGAACTATAAATACCTGAATACCCAAGAGTTTAGATTCTTTCATTGAGCTAGAGAAATTTCTGCCAGTAAAATTAATACAAGAACATTCTGACAATATTCTATGAATGTCGGCAGGTGAAAGCATAAGCAAGTAAAAAGGACACTTAAGATTACTAAGTCCAAAGCCCAGTGACAGGACACGAAGAGCTTAGTTACCAGCACTGTGTTGGCTTTTCAGAGGAATGATAGTGATACTCTGTCTTTGAAGTTCTCTTTCATGCTTTTCTGGGCTTGGAAGCCATGCCTGCTTCTAACCTAGGGAAACAGGTCTTCATAAACACTTTCTATTTCGTATGAAGAGAGGACAGTTTCAAGAAGGAGCAAAATTAATTGTTTGCTAGGGAAAGCAAAGCTCCCTTTCTCATGTCAAGAGGGACAGTAGCTTCCCCTTGTAGAAAGCACACTTTAGCACACAGACCTGATTATCTGAGGGCTGAAGAGGTTCATGAGAATAAAGGTGCTTATTTACAGTGATATCACCAGGTTACCTGAGCTGGGTTTCTGCCTTTGGCACTCTAAGAATGGTGCAAGACTAAGAGCTCATATTTCTTTCCAAATTACCTTCTGTTGTTCTTTTAGAGGCTCCTCAGGGAGGACAGTGGAGCCCTGGCACAGGTTGCCCAGAGAAGCTGTGGCAGCTCCATCCCTGGAAGTGTCCAAGGACAGACTGGACTGGGCTTGGAGCAACCTGTTCTAGAAGAAGGTGTTTCTGCTCATGGCAGGGGGTGGGACTGGATGGGCTTTAAGGTCCTTTCCAACCTAAACCATTCTGGGATTCTACAACCATTCTTTCTGTTAATCTAAAGATTTTTCTGAAGCTGAAGGGAAGGTACTTGTGTAAATTGGCAGAAAATATTTTGTTGTAAATCGTTCTGTGTCACCATACATTAGCCAACTGTGTCTGCGTCAGAGGACCCTTAAGCCCTGCTAGTTACAAATCCAAACAGCAGAAAGGAACAGTGACCTCAAAGCTGTCACAGGCTGAAGGAGTTGGCCTTTGCCTCAGAGGAATGAGCTCCATTGTTTTCTGCAGCAGGTGTTTTCAAATGCCAGGGGCCTTACAATTTCCATTTTATCCACTGCCTGTTGATTTGATCAAATGCAAACTCCAATCCATGTTATAGTTAATTCATTAGTTGGCTGTGGATTTAGTTCAAGTCTTAATTTGGTTATCAGGGTTCAATTTCAGTCATTCTTGTGCTTGCTTTTTACATAGTTACCTACTAATTTTTAGTGGAATTTACAAGGATATGCAAACCTTATTTTGTCTCAGTCATAAGAAGAAGCTACGCTGCGAAGGTCAGGGGGAGTCCAAGGGAGGCATCTGAGAGTTTCTGGCTCCCCAGTTCTCTCTGTCACAGTTAATCTGTGACCTAGAAAATCAGCATGTCATGTGGAGGTAGAATATTTGACTCCCAGCTTGAAATATAAACACATTACAGCAGGTCCTGTAGATACAGATACATCCTGTGTGAGAGTAAGTGACTATAATCCAAATACTAGGGAGGAAAGAAAGGCCACCTCGGGCAAATCTATTTCTTCATTCAGCAGTTTTCTCACACTTCTGAGGAGGTGGAATGAGTGGGTTTATTATTCTGTGAACTCTTCTTCCCATGCTGTTGCTTCCCAATATGCCAACTGCATCAATTCTCACTGCAGCACAGGCAAAATAACAGAGTAGTAAGTAGCAAGATACGCTGCAGACAGAAAGACCCAAAGTCACAGACCCTATGCATGAAGCAGTGTCTCATTTTATGCAGTGGGAAATTTTCTTTGACATGAATGGGGTCACAAGTTAACTCAACGAATCTATACTTGCCTAACCCCCCCAAATTTCCATCTGCTCAGGATGCTTCTGTATAATTCTTTAGAAATTAATGACTGATCTGTAGCATTCTAAGGTCTCCTTGAGTGGAATACAGGCCTGTGCATAGCAGGGGAAATGCATGGGAAAAGTGTCCTTCAACAATACTATTTTCCGCTTGAATCAATGAATTTTTACGGTTAACTTCACAAAAAGCATCCTATTTCTTTAGAGCTTTTATATGCACAGTGCTAAAAGGAACTTCATCCAGATTGCTTCAGTCTGTCATGGGAATGTGTTGATCTTGGTGGCTTTAATTACAGCAGACAAGTTGTTTTACTTAACGATTCAAGTGCATGCCTGTTTCTTCCTGGGTTTCTGTAAAGCTTGCAGTGGTGCCCTGGGTCATAGGTCAGAAGAAGAATGAAAGCATTTGCAGAATAAGCCTCTATGTTATTTACTTACCTTGTTGGGGTCAGTCTAGGGGCTACAACAAGCTGATACGGGAGTCAGTGCCTGTGGAAGCAAGGGATTATGCAAGACAGGAAGGATCAGGCTGAAATTCAGAAGGGAGGTCTCTGGGGAAGAGTCAAGGGATTTTCAAGTGAAAAGGTCTGCTTGATTGCACCTCTGAGGAGATATGGAATAAAAAGGAGCAGGAGCAGAGGGCCGGAAAAGGCAGCAGGAGGAACACAGACATGTTCTCCGTATGCGCCTTTGAGGGCCCACAAGGGATGGGAACACATCTGGCTGCTGTAACTGGAGGTGGGGATGGAAACACCTTGGTGAGAGTGAGAAGGGGCTGAGGGAAGAATCACGTTATGGTTTTGTCACCGTTGCAATGGAAAAGGCTGTCTGTCCTCAGAGCACAGCCACTGCCTCATACAGGTTGGCCTGACAGATGGTGGCAAACAGCTCTGAACAGACAGTGCCCAGTGCTTTTGCTTCCAGTTGGGGCTGCTGGGAGGCAGCAGCCAGGAACAAGTGGGAAGTGAGCTTTCACTGGAAAAAGCAGGTGATTCTGAACTGGCGTGTGTTGCTTGGGCAGCAGATATGCAAAGGCTACTGCAGGACAAGAACTGATGAAGGCTGCCTGCAACAGAAGGGGCTGTTTTCACACTGTGCTGCAAATGTGGAAGTAAAGGCATTCCCATGAAAATTAATCCCCTACTGAGCAAACAGCATCCTTGAAGCAAACACTCACAGGATTTTATAGTCAATGTAGTGCCTAAACTTTAATGGCAGAAAGATATTTTGGTGTTAAATATGACATTTTTCTTTGTCTTTGCTGGCACAGTGTCTCTGATCAATGAGAAAATGGAAGGCAGCCAAAAAGAGAAAGGAATATCTTTGCTACCAACTGCAAACGTTTTTCCTGCTTTTTATTAACAGTATCTCTCTACAATGAAATACGAACTTTTTTGTATTTCATGGGGATTTTTTAGGATTGATGCCATATATTTTACATCCCACACCAACTTTTCTGTGCTTAATTCTAGTCAAAAACTTTACAGAGGATAAGGTTTTTATTCTGTCATTTTATACTCTCACACTGCTCAGGGGAACAGAATGTTAATGTAAGGGCTCAGGAGAGATACAATTAATATTCTTGCATAATATTTGAGATACTATGTAGTAATTTAACATATAGTTCTTCTAAACACATCTGTTCACAAGAAAATAAACACATTTCACAAAACAAAGGGTGTCACAGTGTAAACTGGCTTACACTGGGCAGTGAATTGGCCACTGATAAGAGAAGCAGCCTGGCGTGATAGACAGGCCCCCAGAGAACAGAGATAGGACAGAATTGGAGATGGACAAGAATATGACCCAATGAGTCCCAGCCTAAGCTGCAGAGAGCTATTGGTCAGAGAGCAGAGCAGCCTGAACCTTGAACCAAGCACAGGCGCTTTCCGGGGAATATTAAGAGGGGTATTTAAGGTGAAGTGAGAACAATAAAGAGGCTTTTTGTCATAAGCACCATAGAGTGCTGTGTTTTCTGTCTCAAGCACAGTGGCAGTCAAGGTTTCACCTGGTGAATCCCAACGTGGTCTGAAAAAGCCATACCGCCGGAGAGCGGGAGAGACAGGGCCGTCCAGAGAAATGGGGGATTCTGGCCGAAAGCCCAACTGTCCAGAGAGACGGGGATTCTGGCCAAGAGCCAGGGCCGTGCAAAGACACGAGAAGACGCCCAGACAGAGGCAGGAAGGTGGCCCAGAGCCAGGGACGTCCAAGAGACGGGAAGAAAATTGTCATCCAGAAAAAAGATGAGAAGAAAATTTTAGCTGAGCGCTGAGAAAACATGGGAGGAATC